>APFE030792171.1:0-11350 GCA_000404065.3 Pinus taeda
CAAGTTTAAGGTCTCCCTCCTTAAAGCATTAGGGACACTTCCTCCTGTAGAAGTTTTCAACTTCTTGCTGGACTTGGAAGAGATCTGGGAACTGCACTAGGCATTCTAGTGTTAGTGGTAATCCTTAAACCACCCACTTATACCAACATTTTAGAGAGCACATTTAGCCTAGTGCTGCCATGGATTTTTGCACATTTTGTATCACATCTCTCTTCTTGGCCTCATACATACCCCTTCAAATTAAGGGGGGGACTGTTGGACACCTAATCCTCTATGGGTAGGTGTGGAATATCAACAACCACAAGAGTCCAAGAGACCACATGGAATGTGAACCCAAGGGTCACACCAATGCACTATATTTATGTATCATTGTGAATAATAGATGCAACTCAATGTTTATCATTCATATTCTTCCTTCGCCTTGTATGTGTTTAACATATCATAATATATCCATCAATTCTCGAATACGAAGCTCTTAGAGATTATTGGAGTTCATACGGGGCCTTCTTTAATATGGATACTGGTGCAAATACTTCATCATAGTCTTCTCCCTCTTTCTTGGATAATCATTTAAACATGAATATTTCCTTGTATTTGTCAAAGCTCACATCTACTGCATGCTTGATCTTGTAAATCCGCTTTGAGGTTAAGATAGACTTTCCTTTAGGTCTTAGAACAATTTCCCAAGCATCATTTTTTATAATATATTGGTATTCCTCCATCATTGCATCCTTCCACACTTGTTAAGTAGTCTCTTCCTCAAAGCTGGAAGGTTCAAAGACAATCACGTATGTCATCAAAGATACATAACCATAATACCTATTATGTCTCTTAGATTCCTTGAAGGTGCCTTATGGAGGCACATGTCAATGCCTTTTTCTATTTTCGGGAACAACCATAGAATCCAATAGTTCACAAGGTCCTTCTGGCATACCTTCATGATCTTGAGGATGTTTGGAGGATGAGGAGGAATTGTATCTTATTTTTTAGTAGCTAGAGGCTTCTTCTCTCACTTTAGTGTCTGGTTGTCTTATCTAGAATTTATAATAAGCCGTATCTTTATCAAAGTCACATCTCTACTTAATCCACGAATCATCAAAATCCTATAGGATCTATGTTCCAGGGTGGTGATATGTGGATGTAAGTAGAGATGTGACTTTGATAAAGATACGGCTTATTATAAATCTAGATAAGAACAACCAGACACTAAAGATGAAGAGAAGAAGCCTCTAGCTACTAAAAAATAAGATACAATTCCTCCTCATCCTCCAAACATCCTCAAGATCATGAAGGTATGCCAGAAGGACCTTGTGAACTATTGGATTCTATGGTTGTTCCCGAAAATAGAAAAAGGCATTGACATGTGCCTCCATAAGGCACCTTCAAGGAATCTAAGAGACATAATAGGTATTATGGTTATGTATCTTTGATGACATACGTGATTGTCTTTGAACCTTCCAGCTTTGAGGAAGAGACTACTTAACAAGTGTGGAAGGATGCAATGATGGAGGAATACCAATATATTATAAAAAATGATGCTTGGGAAATTGTTCTAAGACCTAAAGGAAAGTCTATCTTAACCTCAAAGCGGATTTACAAGATCAAGCATGCAGTAGATGTGAGCTTTGACAAATACAAGGAAATATTCATGTTTAAATGATTATCCAAGAAAGAGGGAGAAGACTATGATGAAGTATTTGCACCAGTATCCATATTAAAGAAGGCCCCGTATGAACTCCAATAATCTCTGAGAGCTTGGTATTCGAGAATTGATGGATATATTATGATATGTTAAACACATACACGGTGAAGGCAGAATATGAATGATAAACATTGAGTTGCATCTATTATTCACAATGATACATAAATATAGTGCATTGGTGTGACCCTTGGATTCACATTCCATGTGGTCTCTTGGACTCTTGTGGTTGTTGATATTCCACACCTACCCATAGAGGATTAGGTGTCCAACATTCCCCCCTTAATTTGAAGGGGTATGTATGAGGCCAAGAAGAGAGATGTGAAACAAAATGTGCAAAAATCCATGGTAGCACTAGGCTAAATGTGCTCTCTAAAATGTTGGTATAAGTGGGTGGTTTAAGGATTACCACTAACACTAGAATGCCTAGTGCAGTTCCCAGATCTCTTCCAAGTCCAGCAAGAAGTTGAAAACTTCTACAGGAGGAAGTGTCCCTAATGCTTTAAGGAGGGAGACCTTAAACTTGAAAAAGGGAGGTCTACAACTTGCAGTGGTTTAAGGATGACCACCAACTCTGGAATTCTTAATGCAATTCCTGGATCTCTTCCAAAACTAGCAATAATTTGAAGTCTTCTGCTAGAGGAAGTGCCCCCAATTGTCTAAAGAGGCATCACCAATTGAAGGCATGCTCAGGGGAATCTTTGTCTCTAGTTACAACTCTAAAGCTGGTATGGCAGGTTGTGGCTTAAGCTTGCTTGATGTGGCTTTGAAACTTGTAGACAACCATCACTTCACCCCTTTCAGATACAAGCTGAGATGATGGATAAAACTCAATTGCAAGATTGTTCAATACTCTAGAACAAATTTTGACATATGACTGAAATATCTTCTTAGTTGTTGAACCCCATTTCCAAGAAGTGATCCATCCAAGATGAATATTTTTTCTTGCAAGAGGCTTGTTTTTGAAGCATTTGTTTGAAGAATGAGTGGTTTTATGACAGTGCTCACATGGATGAAGAACAAAACAATGATCTTTCATATGGCCAACTTGGTCACAATGTTGGCACTTAACAACTTTTGGTTTTGATTGTGGAGGAGCATAATCTAAAATAGTTGAAGGTGAACTATCATGAACAAATCCAACATTTTGAAACTGGATGGGATTTTATTTATTTAGAATGTGAAAAGAAACCTCCTCATCATATCCAAGTCTAGTTTTGTGCTTGTTATGGACAAGCTTTCCCAAGGCCTGATGATTGGATTGGGAAGTGCAAGCTGGATCCCCACACCTGTATTCAAATATGCTTATGAAATGAACACTTGATCTAAACTAACCTCAAATTTACTGGCTTGATGGCTTGCTGGCTATTGATAGGATCCTATTTCAAATTCAAGTAGGTAATTATTCTGAACAAAGACACGTTCAGAAGCATTTCTTTTATGTTATAACTCCTCTTGCTATAGTTGAGTTTCAACTTGCAAAAAATCAATCTATTCTTGCGCATCTTGCAGAGAGGTTTGAATATCTGTGAGAGTGTATTTGTTGAATTTAATTGTGCTTTTAGCAGTTGAAACAATTAGAATTCTCAATAATTCTAATAAATTGTCAATCTTAGCAATTTAAAAACTCCAAAAAAGGTTTATTGCAACTCCACCTTATGTTTCAAGAGTACTAGTTAATCCACTCTTCTTTGAGAAAAAATCTTCAAGCACGAATCGAGGGTAGAAATGGGTGTTGGTAGGTCTATTTACACCATCAAGTGAAACTGTAACCTTTGACCAAAGTCTTGATAGTTATTAACAGTTGGTAACAATGAGAATAAGAGGTTACGGTTGTGATCACTATTCATACTAAGAGGTAAAAATATTCTTGTCGCCACTGTCACTCACTCACAATGGTCTATTCAACAATTAATGCTCAGATTTTCATTATATTATTCAATATTCAATCACATGACCATAATCAGTTTCAAATTTATTTAATCTCCTCACAATCATTTTTGCTTGGAAAAGGATGGTGAATTTGGACATGGATACAATTTCCTTCCAATACACAGAACTTTCAGTAGCCCAAATACCCAATAGTGACCTTAGTTATGCCTATGAACTATAGTTGCAGGAGACCCTCATAGCATCCATGGGAACCACCCAATACTCACACCGTGAAACTGCTAAGAGTGCCTCCAATTCTAGTGGAAATTTACGCTTCTCTGAGATGTGTGGCGGTGAAAAAGGGGAGATGACAATGTTATTGAGAATGTAGGCCCTCAAGTTTGATAAATTCCAATAGGAGTTCGCTTACCACAAGTGGGCAGAGGAAGAAATGCGGCATTTGTTTAAAGACATTTAGAAAAAAATCCATGATGCTAAATTTTCCCACAACATTCAAGAAATATCGAAGGATGAGTGGGAAGCCACTGGGGAAAAAGATGAGAAGCCCTTTGATTTCAAGTAGATTAGTAAGGATGATAGACAGTTTAAACTGTAATACAAAGGTATGATCAACGCTGAGAATTTGGATGGGATAGTCGTTACCAATAAAACTATCATTATCTTCTAATTTCATATGCTCTAACACTCCTCCACCCCTTCAACTCATCAGAACTCTTAGAGCATATTATTATAGCATACTAAAGTGACAGAAGTAGTGGGAAGATTCATCGCTCTTGCACCTTTTTTAGGAATATTTCTACTTACTTTGATATGAAAAGAACAATCCTGAGCTCTAACAGTTGCAATGCATTTCTCAGGGCTTATAACACCAGGAGCATCTCTTCAAGGAGGTAGTGGGCTAGAGCCAACGTTGGTATGGGAGAAGTGTATTACCAATTCTGTTGCACATCAAGAATGCCAATAGAGACAGATATGCTCAATGCATCTAGAGAAATCTGTAACCAAAAATCACAAAATGTGGTTCGAGACTATGACCACTCGCTCGAAAATGCTCTTCCAAAAAACTTCCATTGGTTTGCATGAGAAAAGAAAATGATAGTTACACGAAAGATATTGATCTGAATTGGATCCATAAAAGACTGTCAAAGAACCATGACTGCGTCACGATGAGACAAATCTCTAAAGAATTCAAAAACCGTGATCAAAAAACACCCCTGAACCAATGGCAATGGCAATCAATGTGGAACGATGAGGATCTCAATCAAAGCGTGCTGACCGAGATCCATGGAGACTGCGCGGGAGGTCAAATTAGCCCCTGGGAGCCCCGAATCAGGAAAAGGAGGTGGATTTTGATGCGCGATTAGTGCTTATCGCTAAGCCTTGGGTGAACAGGGCCGAAATGGGGGAGCCTCAAAGCACTTGGTTGCATCGGGAACCAAAGAAACGTGGGCAGAAAAGTGAAAAGTGCAAACATAAAAAGGCAGAAGCCGCGCTTCAGAAAACTGGTGGTATTGATCAGGGTGCCCACAAATGGTAAGCGGTTCTAGAGAAATTGAAGCGATCCCATACATCGATCAATGCATGGCAAGTGGAGGTGAGAGAAAACCATCATTGATCACGTGCTATCGGTCAAGAAAGTGAACCGTGCGTAACATGTGTATGACGTTGGATCTGGGGGACCCAAATCGGACGGCTGAGATTGCACCTAAGGGAGGAAGTGGAATCGATGAAGGAACACGCCACATTTTACAAGGATTTAGAATCCATTTGACTCCCACAATGGAAGAAAGACTTCATCCACGATGTAACTGAAGAAATTAACCGACGAAGCAGGCTAGCACTGTTTAGAAGTGGACATGTGGCCACTCCCTAAGAATTTATGATGACACTGAACAGGGAACTCCAAGCACATCTGTAGAAGGTGAATCAACAAAGACAGAAGAGGAACCGAACAGGCATAGGAATGAATGGCTAAAAGCCATGAGCAGAGACAAAATACACAGTTTTTGGAGTCAGTCAGAGCGAACCCTGAGAGGAGGATTGAACACTAAGAGAAAAATACTAGAGAAGAAGGCAATAAATCAAAAGCAGGAAGAGACAGAGGGCCGAGTTGACTAGCGATAGCATCAAGCACTAGAGAGCTTGAGAGACTCAAGCCATCCCATAGAGGAATCTGTCCAGATTGAGCACCACATTTGGCTCTTTCCACTAAAGACCAAAAGGTCATAGAGCTGGTAGGAAGAAGAAGAGTCTGTGTACTCCAGTGGCTTGGGGAACCCAAGAACTACCCTGCCAAGCAAAACCAGCTTCAGGAGAACTCACATTAAGTCCCTGTATTGTAATTCTCTTCTTAAAGGAACAATAAAACAAGGCCACCGCTGAAATCTGAATTGGAGATGTAGCACTTGAGAATAGGGTGAAAACCTTATTAATTTCTTGTGTCTTTGTGTTTTATTTCTATGTTTCTCTACTATCTTTCAATTTTATTATCTGTGTATTGGCAATCTGATCGATCTGTTGCTTAAATAACATAGACACACACCAGCACATGAGTCTGTAATACCTTTAAACAATAGATCTTTAATTGACTTCACTCATAGGGTGAATATTAGATCAAGTGGTATCAGAGCAAAAGGTTGTAAGGTTAGACAAGCTTATGCTGGTCTAGTTGTTGAATGCTCACCAGATCAAAGCTCAAATTAGGAGAAGGAAATTTGGTTGAAACTAATTATGAAATCGGGAGAGTCTATCCTAAGAAGACAATGTCAGAGGAAGGTTCTATCGGGCCGAACACTCAATTCATGGAGAGTTTCCTAGCTATAATGTATATGGTAGAAGAAATGTATAAGGACTTTAGAAAGCATAAGGATGAGGATTCTTTAGGTTCTAAAGAAGATAAAGAAGAATATGAGTCTCATTCCCATGACCACTCAAAAGGAAAAGGGAAAGAGGAAAGCTTTCTCACACCTCCTAATAGCCCTCTACACAATAAGAAAACATCTTTGATTAAGCTAGATGTTAGATTTGATTTGCCTATATATGATGGAGAGTTAAATGCTGAAAAGTTGGACAATTGGATTAGACAAATTGTTGTGTACTGTAGGGTACAAAACAAAGACTCAGACAAGAGAAAATTTAGTTGGAAAGCTTATGCCTAGGAGGCACTATCTTGGTTTGGTGGGAATGTAGAACCCAACCTAATATAAAAATACATGGTAAGACCATCTCTGTCTAGAGTGAATTTGCTGCTACAATCAAAAAGTAGTTCTATCCATTGGCCTACATGCAACAAGCCATGATGAGTTGGAAAAATCTTCGACAGTTGAAAGGGAAAAGTGTTCAAGGGTATACTCAAGAGTTCACAAAGAGAGCATTGATGTTGGGTATCTCATTAGACTCAAGAAAGGCTCTTTTGAAGTACATTGGTGGTCTACATAGCTACATGAGGCATACCATTCTCATGTTTAATCCCACTAGTATAGATGAGGTATCTGTACAAACTACTCATCTAGAAGCTAGAGGAAAGAATGGAAATCAAGAAGTTGGGGGACCATCCCAACCCACTGCAAGCAAGAGCAAGGAGAAAAGAAAGTAGAAGCGGAAAGCAAGGAAGGCTAACATTGCACATAAAATATAATCTTCATGCACTCACTGTAAAAAGGAGGGGCATGATGATGAGCACTGTTGGATTCTGCATCCATAGCTAAGACCTAAGAAGTCCGAGGGCAAGAAAAAGAAGACTGCTGCAGCTATTCAGAAATATTTGGGGTCAGACTCAGGAGATGAAACAATCATTATAGCCACAGGTATAAAAGGTAAGAATTCTGAAGCATCTTGTAATATCCCTATTACATTTAACCATGCGTAAAAGTAATTTCAAGTTATGAATTAGTTATTGAACTAATTCTTGTTAGTTGTAAAAACTGAAATCAAGAAACGGTGGATTAGCGCTGAGACCCCAACTATTACAAGATGCCTGGTTACTTTTTCGGGAGGGGTCTTCATCATGCACTGCCGAACCTGAATTTTCTTAGACTTCTTTGCAGAATGCCAATTTGCATGATCATTTCAGAATTTGAAGGTGAAGAAGCAGCAGCATGGTATTTCACACAAGATTGTTCCTCAGCGAATTTTGAACAATGGTTCTCAAGAATTTGTGTGTGGGTTTTAATCGGAGCTGAAAATAAGATTGGAAAGAAAGAAATGAGGCGTACGTATGGTGAGCCGAGAAGGATGTTCTATTATTTACACTATCAAATGCGTGCCATTAGTTCCGGGAATGCCATTTAAAATCTGCAAATCTTCCTGTTGGAGTGAGGCAAAACTACAGATAAGTAACTTGCAAATTACGAGTTTATTCACTTGCTCTCTGAAAAGATAAGTATAAATATATTATTTGCATTATATTTCTTGAAAAGAAAAGATTCAATATGAATAATTATTGCACATAAAATCTAAGTAAATGGTTATTCTTCAACTAAGATTAGAGCAAATTTTTATGAGAGTGAGTTAAAGATATTTGACAAATTCTAGAGAAACATAAGTACACATGTTATTTAGATTCTATTTCTTGAAAAGAAAATAGGCAACATGCACACAAAATCTAAGTAAATGTGTAGATTTTATTACAAAGATTATATGTGAATCTTGTGTGTTAAAAACTAAGTAGATTTGTCATTTTCCTGCAATAAAATCCTTGCTAAATATAGCCCAAAATATCTTCTTTAGAAAGAATATGAGGCGTATAAACGTCCTGAGGACATAGCGTGAAAAGTGGCCAAGTTTTCTTGAATTAAAATATGTATTTCTATTTAATAAAAGTCTTTTTTTGAAAAAGATATATATGCTAATTGCATTATGATTCTAGCTAGTTTCTATGTTCTAGTAAAATAACTATGCATTACATGCATGAATGATGTGCTTCTAGGCACATAGATATTCTCTTCTAACTTTCTTGAAGAAAGAGTATTTGTTATATACACATAAATATAGTTTCATTTTAGGAAAGTGTGTATACTTCATGTATGAAAATGATGGCTTTTATGTGAAATCTCTTGAAACAAAAATAGAGTTTCCTACTCTTAAAAGACATATGAATAGTGTTCATATCATATCAAGAACCCTACTTGTTTCATGAAAAGATTATTTGCATTGAAGTAAAATTAATTGTGTTAAGAAAGACACAGATTGCATGCACATAAAGGTAGCTATTGTGATTTTGTGTGTACATAGAGAAAGTGGTCATGTTAACTTTCTTGAAAAATATAATCTCTTGAAAAATTGTCTTGTTAGATGAGTTATGTTGACTTCTTGATTTTGATGCATAAAGGGTAAGTTAAGTTTTTGTATCTTGATTTTTATGCATAAAGATGGATATCTTTAATAATTTCTCGAAAGGGAAGCTTGAGAATCCTTCATATAGGAATGTAGTGAAATGAAGTTATAATGACTTGCCTTAAGAAATAATTATGTAATTGTTTACATGAAATGTTAATAGAATTCTAGAAAAGGGATTATGTGTTGCATACTTTCAAGGAGGGCTCTTATGATAGCTCTTATGATAAGCTACTGTATGCGTAAAGAATAGTCAATATGTTCTAAAGATATATTCTTTGTATGGCTAGAAGAACTATTGGGCCATATTTCTTTAGGAAAATGATAGGTGATTACTATTATGCCCACATAACTATTATCTTAGCTTCTTGTTGAATGAGATGTGTATGCACACGAGATTTGTGTTAGCTTTCTTTAGAAAGGATATATATTCGCATGCAGGAAAAGACTACAGGTTGTGTGAGAATGCTTTATATATTCGCATGCATCAAAAGTGATAGCTAAGGGACTTTTTCTTTTGAAAAAGTTTATGTAAATTTTCATGCAAGAAGATTATAACTGATATTTTAGTTAGTCCCTTCAAACCAAAGCCTTAGTGCTTGTGCCCTTTAAGAATATGTGCAGTGCTAGTTAGTATGATTATTTATAAATGTAATCATGATGTCAATGTTGATAATGAGAACATGGACTTTAAAACTAATGTGTTATATGTTTTCAAGGGAAACATGGACTTGTAAAACTAATGGTTAGTTCCCTTAAAGAGAAATATGCATTAGTGTGAATAAGCATTGTGAAAAGTAGAATAAGAATTTACTTGAAGATATGCACTAGTTAATTAGTATGTTATGCTTGCTCATGCAGATGAGTAGATGTTAAAAGATGTCTTTTAGAGGTTGATTTTGATTCATTAATATGGTATCTAATCTTGTTTTCAAAGCTTGTTGGCGACAGCATTGACAGGAAACGATGGCGGTTGGTGCCAAAGAAAAGTGATGTTTAACATTGTGGCAGGAAAAGGATTAACGGGCCATGCAAATGAGGTAGAGTTGCGGGATCGTTCATTGATAGAACAATCATGCCACAAGGAATGTTGCATGTGGCGGTATGTAAGGAAAGGGTTTCATGGAAAATGTATTAGCTTTTAGCTAGTTATGTAATAACTTAATGATAATTCATTGTAATGATTTTTATAACAATGGTTAAGGGATGAAATCCCTTATAAGCCATTGAGTGAGGGGTGAAATCCCTCACAAGCGTTTAATAGTAAAATTAAACGTTTGCCCGTTTTCACCCTACGGGGTTTCCAGGGTATATCGGTGTTCAATGGTGTGATTGCCTTTTTGTGTCAGTTTGATGATGATGAATCCTTGATGTTGATGGTTCTTTATTTGATGGCATAATCATATTGTCCAAGTTTAATATTAATTAATATGTTTATGGAAATCATGAAATGGATGCAAGGATTCATGAGACAGTTTATGTTATTACACTACCACAGTGGTGGTTAAAGGTTATGCAATGGTTATGTAACTTACTGTCTTGGCAATTTACTTGATGTACTAATGAATATTATATATAATGATTAATGATGATTTGTGGAGTTGTGAATGGGATAATTACTTGTGGTAATTTGTATAAAAAAGATTCTAACTCCCTACTTTTACATGCGAGGTTATCGGGGTATGTTACAAGTGGTATCAGAGCTAAAGGTTGCAGTACTGGCGCCTTTGGGAATTGGTAAGCGGAAAGGAAATTGAGGTACGCCGTGAGTAGGCATTAACTCAGGTATGAGTTTAACCATTCACATATTGATTTACATAGTACACTACTTTCGGCATGATAAGTGTGATTTGTGTTTAAACTGCTTTGAGTAGTAAGTAATAAAGTTGTTGCATAACTATGTTTATGACATTGGATTCCTAATGAGGATAAAAGACAATGAAACTTTTGTCGCACTTAAGAAAAATATTGAACACTCATTACACTTATGAAAAATCTTGAACACTCATAGACGAAAGTGAAAATCAACAACCCACTTTTGATTTGCAAATATGGTGATAACAATGATGTATTTATTAAATAGGATTGATGTTGCAATGAACTAATTTTAATGGGTCAATGCATGAATGTAAAATACGGGGATGTCCTTGGATTTGACGATATAGTGTTTTAAAAGGACGTTGTAAGAACCCCTTTAGATATTGGAAATATACAATAAGTAGTGAGACTTGATTGTAATAACTAATTGTTGATTCAGTCTTGTCATAGATGCTTGAAGATGATTGGTAGTTGAGATTGGTTAGTATTGCATGACTAACCAATAGAACTTATATGCATTAATTGCATTAGATTTAAGATTATTACAATTCGTAAACAAGTGATGGTTGATTGGTGTCACATGCGTGGAATGTGTGTATGATGATT
>APFE030792178.1:0-127921 GCA_000404065.3 Pinus taeda
AGATGTTGGTCCACCCCATATGGCCACTTTGTCACTTCCAGGATTGACAATTGGTTTGCTGGTCTGGCTCTTCTCTACCTCTGTCGTTCAGAATCCCGTAATTCCTGAACAGTCTAATCAACAACTAGATGACACTAGAGTTGTCTCCCAACCTTCTACTTCATCTAATTCTCCTTCTCCTCCTTCCTCTTCACTTGATAAAGCCGATAAAGCTAAAAGTAAAGTAACTAAGAAGAAGAAGAAGAAGAAAGAGAAAAAGGAAAAGAAGAAAAAGGAACCAAAATCGAAAGGGAGCAACCAAGTATCGTCTAGCAAAAATCCACACACTGCACAGTCAAAACCTAAATCTCCTTGTGTCATTTGCAATCGAGACCACTATCACCGAGACTGTCCTTGCATCCCTCGGATCTTAATGGACTGGACTCCTCGTTTGCACAACCCGGTAGCATCAACCTCTGGCGATCATGTTGAATGCTCACCGTCAACCAGTGAAAGTGAAGCACATGGACAAAGAAGGAATCCTAAACTTCCTTGTAAGTTTTGTGAAGGTGATCACGCCATCCACCATTGTCCCTTCCTTGAAGAGGCTAAAAGAGTTTTAGATAATCGTCTGGTTTCACCGTTATGACTTCCTCCTGGATATCAAAAACTCTTGCCAAGCCCTCCACCGGTTGAAAATCCGGCTGGCCCATCCTTGTGGTTAGCCGAAGCACTTATCGTTGAAAATGAACCCTCAGAATCCATACCAGACAAAAGTCAAAGGATCAATATGGCAGTTGACCCAGTATTGCCTTCAAAGTGTTCATCTTCAAATGATACCGTCATTGAAGAGAAAGAGAACGACACCGTTCAAATTCTTTTCATCAACACCGACTCCGATGAGCTTGGGGGCAGTCCTCCCATCCCTTTACCTCAGGAAGGAAGTTCATCAGAGTCATATCCGGCCATCTATTCGGTCCCACCACCAAGCAACCTAGTTGTTTCCTTCGACTGGAATCTGCTAGGCAGACCCCGTTTACGAGCCAGTGTACCATTCAGAATCATTGTACAAGCTTACAGAATGGTCATAGTTGGTACCATCATTGATGAAGGGGCTTCTATGAGTATCCTTTCCTCAACTGCTTGGAAAGCGCTTGGTTCGCCATCGCTTTTGCCTAAAATGAGAAATCTAACAGGCTTTGACAAGGGAACCAGTCGACCTTTAGGGATACTTCCAAATGTGCCCATTATTTTGAGAAGGAAAACTATTCACATGAACATTATGGTAGTTCAAGGACCTTTAGATTATAATCTACTCCTTGGACGTGACTATATTTATTGCATGGGAGCCATCGTCTCTTCACTCTTTAGAGTAATGTGTTTTCCGAACGAAGGCAGAATGGTCAAGCTCATAGACCAAATGTCATTCCCCGGTTCACACATCACAAATAGTCAAATGCCATCCCTAAATGGTCTTTTCACGCAAGAAATGTCTCATCGCTCTCCAGTTCGTCCACCTGATGAGCGCGAGTGATTTAGGAGGATGTGACTGAAACCTAGGGGGCATGCACCCTGGTCTATTTCGGCAGGAAAACCTTAGGTATAGAGTGGATTTCTGCGAGGGATATATGACTAGTCTGGCGAACCCGCCCTTACAGGAAAATGGGAACAGGCTGGAATAAGATACCTTCGTCAAAGTTATGTGAGTGGAATGCATCTGCGCCATTCACCTTTGTCTGTTTTGATAGACATCGCCGAGGAAGCATTTTATCTGCTACGCTTATAGAACTTTCTTGGTAACCTGGAAATTTTTTCGCTATACTTTGGGGCATGCAAACCTTTCTGCATGCAAGTGAAGAGTGGCTATTTATTTTTTAAATTTTTAGAACTTCTAACCCTTTAAACCCGTAAGGCTAGTCGTTTCCTAACTTGCATAAAGAAAGGATCCGTGGCAAAGCTTGAGAGATGTAAGCCACTTCAAAATAGCATCTTGAATGAGACATTTCTTATCATACGACTGGCGAGCAATGTTGTCGTAGAGTTCAATCTCGTTAAAAATAAACTCTCCACGAGCAGTTTTAGCGCATAGTTCAAGCTCATTAAAAAAAAACATAAGTCATGAGCAAGTGTTTCCCCAGCATTTAAGCTCATTAAAAAATGAACCGGTAAATAACCATTGTGAATGCCTTATCGCCAAATTTTGAGCCTTGGTCATGTTCTCGCCATCACCTCCACTCTATTTTTAGGTGATCATTCACCCCCATATGATTGTTTACCCCTTCAAGAAACATCTGCGAAGAGTGATTCTGCTAGCCATCCTTGTAACACTGTCGTGATTGGAAAATTCCAAATCATACCTGGAATCAGCTGCTACCCGAAACCATCACTCATTCCTCGAAAACGAGTCTTCTTTAAGCTCTTTTCACCTGACTCGTAAAATATGAAAAGATTGCCCAGCGATTGGCCTCTCCGGCTCGTTAAAAGGCATCGGAAGTGTGATCCCTCCTCTAGATTTTAATCTTTTTGGACCTGAGGGATTATTACACAAAAATATCAAGTGCTTGTCTTGTTCGGCTCGTTAAAACTATCGAAAATTCATCCCTTTTGTATTATTTTACGCTTTTTCAGACTTAAGGGATTATTCAACGAAAAAGAATTTTTAGATTCTTCTTTCCATTTCTTTCAGACTCTCTAAAATTGAAATATACCGAGTTATCTTTGTCATTAAACTCATTAAAACCTAATAGCGACAAACTCATCCAAATGGATGAGAATGAGTTTCACTGTCGCTAGGCTCACTAAAATATAGTGACAAGTTCGCCCGAGGGTGGATTATAGAACAAGCATATGTTATCCTCCTCAATCTTGACAAAAATAAAGAGGTACTAGTCAGCAATGACTGGGGAAAATTGGGAAGAAAACAAGAAGAAACTTTATTGGTAGCAAGTCGCTCTTAAACATGACACTTTCCTTCCGCATCCATGCCGGGTTGGGTTGTTCCGTTCACTGGTCTTCACCATTGGTCTGTCATGCCATCCATCTTTGGGGTTAACGCTACCAATACATCGTTAGTGCCGCCGATATGTTCAAGAGAAGTCATTCAAACAATATACCTGTGTCTCACCCATTGCAGTACATTCATGCTTCATTCCTTCATGACTGCCACCTTGAACCTTGTATCGTCAGTTTGTTTTCACCTCCAAAATCATTTGCTTCATTCCATGTCGTTGATGTGGGATTCATTAAGGCCCTCCTGCGACGAGTCGCTTCTTGTCAACATCAGCTCATTATCCAAGAAGTTGACTTAGGAACAACCCTTTCAGTACTTTGAAGCCTGCATACCTCAATGGCAAGTTTCTCCCTTTTCACACCACGTGAATTGTACTGTAGTACCTTGAGGGTCATTGTCATTTTTGGTGATTCCTCTCGTGCCTGTTAACAGCTTACATCATTGGCTGGTAGTCAGGCGATGTCTTTCCATGTTTGACTCCAGAAAATTTTTCACATGGATCGACTTGTACTCCCCAAGTAAAGATCGAACGAGTTTTGAAGACCCCGAATCTAGTTTCATCCATTCGGGCTGCGATATATTCAGGAATATAAAAACATCCAGTGTACATCATTGCTGATCAGATGATCATCCAAATCAAAGGATGATGTGTCCATATCATCAATCTGTCACACAGACGATTGTCTGTCCTATGTACATGAAAATAAGTTTATAAAGTTGAGCATGGGAATGCCTGCCTCAGCTAGATCATGAAAAAATATTGTCAAATAATGTATTGTATTGTATCTTATTACAGGTTGCTTCCCATCTCGGAAAAACTTCGGATCCTCATAGTAAAGTATTTCAACCGACATCAAAAAAGATTAACAACCTCATGCTTTAGGGGGCAACTGTTATAGACATTTTTGGGCACTTCAACCCCAATCACAAATGTCCATAAACTGAGGGCTCCTAAGTCCCTAAAAGTGTTGCTTCACTGCCTAAAGGAACAAGGTCAACTGATTACATCATCTCCCAGAAGTTCTCCACTGAAAACTGCTCATAAATGGTCAAAACTAAACCATACTGAGAGCTCAATGTAGAGGGTTCGATGCATATCACCTTCCCAATGTACAGGGTGTGATGCATACTGATTTGCTCCTCTGTAGGGTGCGATGGTCAGGAATGGACAAATGGCAGGGACAAAAATGCAAGGTGGAAGATCATGGAATCTTCCAGAAGCTTCCCCTATGACACTTGCCACTCCATTTTCGACCAAAGATGAGTAACAGATCATCATTCTCCAAGTGGAAGCAGCAACTATGAAAGAGAGGACACTAATCAGGATCCCAAAAGATGACTCACCTCTCTGTAATCATCTATATATGGATCCCTCATCACAGAGATCCAGGGGCTGGAATTTTGTATCTTATAGAGAATTGTTGTTAGTATTCTGGTGTACATTCACAGTGTTGGGTGATCTAGCTTTCCTTGAGGTGAAGAAGGGCTTCTTAGCTGGAGGATGATGTTGGGTCAAAGCACATGGTTGTAATCTTCTTGCTACTTTTCATCTGAATAAATCTATTCTTGTTTCCTTCCATATTCTTGTGTACTTGTTTATATATGCTTGTATATGGTTAATGCATATATGATCCTGCATTATTTATGAATTTAGATCCTTGTTTCTTGCATAGTAGTATGTTGCTGATATTCCACGGGTCCTTTTGAAGCTGAGCAGACAAAGAAGAAGCGGCAAAACTCTATCAAGAAGGAGAGGAAATCAAGCGCAAGACTCATGTTGGCCCTCTTGGTTCTCCTCTCATCTATTTTCATAAAAGGAATCAATAGTAGACTTTGATTGTTTGTTTCTAAGATAGCCACCCATCTTAGTGGGAATAGTAGCATCCCTGTGGACATTATTCTCGTATAACACAAGTCACGGAGCTTTCCTGATCTCCCTAACGCTATTGGATTTCACTCTTTAATCAGACTTCTATGTTTTACAATTTAGAGTGGCCTTCGAGATTTTACTCTCCTCTCTCCTAATCCAAGGCCCTAAATAAGCCGAAAACTTGTTGGTGTATTCTGATGATGATACGAAAAGTTCTAGTTTATTTTATTAAGCACTTGATTTTAAGTGGTTGTTCTTTTAAGTCAAAGGGACAATATGGAAATGAAACCGATGGTGTTTGTATGACAAAAAATAGATTAATGAAAAACTAACTTATATGAAATGCAATTGTTTGTTCTTCGATGAAAACAATTTCTACTTGGGTTCTAAAAAACTTCTATAAAGCAAAAACCATTTTCCTTTTTTTCTTATAGCTCACTTCACACTCACAAAAACTAAAAAGGCTATTGATGCTTTTATAATGCAAAGCTACCCTAGTGCAAGGTGCACATGATAATGCAAGATCCTAGATTACTCTAAAAAATAATGAAAGAAATTATTAATAAGCCAACTTAAGTGTTTGAAAAGAATATGAATTTCAAATATAAAATCTTCTCCAAACAAGAAGGACTAATAAAAAAGATCACAAATCATTCTCAAAAAATCAAGATAAATCAAAATCAAACTCGGCAAAAGGAAGCAAAAACAATGTTTTTTAAGAACTTTCCTTTCTCAAGAAGCAATGAAAACAACTTTTCAAAAGCACTCAAAATGCCACCAAAGACTCAAAGACCGAAAGCAAAACACAAGGAAACTTTGCAAGTTACCAATTCGACATGAATGAAAACTTGAACAAGAAAAAAGGCTTCAACTTTCACTAAATGATCCAAAAGTAGCAAAAGAGCTTTGAGAAATTGACCAAGGAGTCAGGAAAGAAACACTTTCAAATTCGTCAAATGGAAACTTTCAAAAAGCAAGAAAAGGTGTAAGGCCATAAATTGACAGAAAGTAAAGCAAGTAAACCAATAATCAAGTTTGACACAAAGATTGAAAACAATCTTCTATTCCCGAAGACCAAAACAATTAAGAACCTCAATAAGAAGCCTTGCGTGTTCAAACACAAATCATAAAACTCACTCAAAAGAAAACCTAGGCCAAAAAAATTTCAAAGCAGAAGAGAATTCAAAACAGTGAGCTCACTGAATAATTAAATTCAAAGACAAAAAATGACCACTCAAAAACCAAATAGACCATGAAACAAATCTTTTTGGGCAGAAAAATTTGAAAAATGCATGCAAAAAATGGTATACGCGACTGTGTTCAAGCACAAATGCGTGCACATGCACTTCTAACAAAGGAAACTCATGTATAATCAGGTTCACTTTACAGAAACTAGCATTTTTATGCTATTTTAAACAACCAAAAGTGTGTATACTAAGTTTTGCAACAAAAAAAAAAAGGCTAGATCAACAAGATCAGACTTGAGGTCTGAGCTCCTACAGGAAAAAACAATACTGTCATAGCAACAAAACCAAGAACTAAACCCTAATTGACATTGAACAACCCAAACTAGGAATAACAAGATTGTTATCCCCAATGGAGTCACCAATTCTGTTACGGGAATAAGTATCCTAGGGTTTTGGGTTGGAACCCCAACAGAGCAAAAGAAATCTATAGTAAGAAACATGCATACAACTCAGGCAACATGCTTATATAAACAAACTATGCAATAATGATCATACCTAGATGTCCTTTGTTTGGGTAGTTCCAGCAAGGTTCAGACCCTCTACAACTCCTGATGATCTTCGAATCTGCAAATCAACCAATTCGAACATACATAGCAACATATAGATAAAGCATTTTAATGGAATCAACTTTATATCATATAATCAAATGGTTAGTTATACATCAAAATAATCATTCATACATGAATCACAACAACAACATATAATGCATAAACAAAGTCAATCTCAGGAACAAGACAATGTTTCTTTTTATTATAGAAAGCTATAACAGATGCATAAAGAGTTCACCTGAGTCTTCTTCTTCCACCTCCAAGCAAAACTGTCCTCCAGATCCATCCAATCTGAGTCTTCAACAACCTCCTTCCATAGCTAATACCATGATATCTCAAGCAAGTGGGAGAATATCAACACTCAAGGAAACAAGGGTTTCCTGAACTTGGGGAAGTGCTTGAAGCATAGGGATACTTCAAACTTAGTCAGGGGATAATCTCAAAATAGTAATTCTATCTCTTCTCTGCTCCTTAAGGCCTTCTCATACAAGTCTACCTATACTTCTCCCAATTAGTTTTTTAGTTGGAAAACAACTGGGCGATGGGCACTAGGAGGTAATCAATAGGTAAAACCCGTGAACTCCACCCATAGTTAAGGAAATTTAATTTTTTTAAGTGTTTTAACACATATACATGGGTTGGGTATTGACTAACCCGTGTGTACATGCTTTTATCACAGAGAAACGTAGCGTATAGGGAGTAAAACACTGTTTTTAAAATATTTGGACCAAGTTTGGAAGGAGGGATTTCCCTAGGCCATAAACCAAGCATCACAAATATCAAGGGTGGAACTTGGAGCTATAACACTCATCCTCTTCCTCGTCTGTGGAATCCTCTATGTGTTATACCCATACCCTAATCTTGAGGTCAATTTTCTGTCTGCATTCTATATGTAGGGGTTCGCATGATCATCAATTCATAGCTTCGGTAGCTACACTCATCATGCCCTACTGACTTACAAAAAGTACAAAAAAAATGCTGCGAAGTTTGCATGAACTTCTATATGAGATGAAATTTGTCAATCACATGCTTCCTAGCTATATGAGAGACAGTGCACCACAAGGATACCCCTGTCCTCGATCCAACAATGTTCTTTGGTTTTAGGGGAACATGACCTCCCCTAATAAGGTAATTTTGATAAATTGAACAATGGTCCTTGTCATGACCCTAGACTTTACACTTCAGGCACCAAACTTCTATGCACACCTCGAGCTGGACTTCCTTTCCCTTCTTCAAGCTCTGCAATTCCATGTGCAATATTGCTAGCTACGATTGAATTTGTTGTACCCCTACATTTGTGTCCTGCACTAGAGAGGCTTCTAATCTCATGGAAATATCTACTTCTTCTTATTGCATTCCTATTCTCTGTTGTGACAATGGTAATCTCGGATGAGGTAGGAGCAAAGCAATGTACTAGACTCTATGTTGAGTATCTATAATATTCATATTAGCCTATTGGATTAGACATTTTAATCTTTGATCAAAGTCCCATGTGGACTCATTTACCCTCTGCTGAATTTCCTTGAGCTCTGTTACATACTAGGCCTGAGATTTGGTCTTCTTGAACTCAGTATTCAATGCTTGCTAGGTTTCTAGTATAGTTGCATTGGGTTTATCTATGTAGAACTTGATGTACAAACTCAATACTCTGACTTGTAGTGCTATGACTAGCAGAATTTTCTTCATGTTGTCATTAATGATATTTTGTGCCTTCCATACAAAATTTGTGATTAACCAAAATTGTTCAGGACCTTCAGTTCCCACACCCTTAAACATGAGCATCTTCATTGTATTCACCGTGTTAAATGATGGAGGTGAAGGTGGAGGTAGAGGCGAAGGTGTAGGTGTGTGAGTTAGAGGTGAAGGCGGAGGTGGAGTGGATGGATGAGATATCCCTGTGATATCCTGACTTACTATATGTGGTGTGCTTTGCAGTGTTCTCAAAATATTACCTTCATCATCACTATCATATGATCCTAACAATGAATTGTATTCGGAGCCTGATTCTTTGTTCCTTCGGAACTCTCTCCCACTTTGCGTAGTCCCAAATATCAATTTAAAGGCATAACCTAATTTTTTCACAATAGCATCTTAATCCAGGTCTTTAGAGATTTCAGGTACTTACCTCTTGGTCCTTTGAAGAACTTGCACTCTGCTTCAATGCAGTGGATGGACGTATCAATCACGAACTCAGCGATGAATCATCCCAGAATACAATCAATCTAGTGGTCGACAACCCACACAACGTTATTTTCTGAAGCCTTCAAGTGCTTTACCAGTTCTGGGGTCCATACAATAGGGTCGTCAAGCTTCGATGTACCCTAAATATCCACCAATTTGGAGAGCCACTCATGCAATTCACAGGGGAAAGAGAAGAAGAATATTTCATGTTCATCTCTAAATAGGTATCTATTCATCCACTCTTCCTTTGATAAGCATAAATTTCTATTCTCCTGGGCTGCAAACATGTGCAAATTTTGATCGATCCACTTTTTGATATCTTTCTTAGTGGGGAACGACTTATCACACATTCCTCATGAAGATTTCGGTCCCAACAATGAAACCATTTGTTGGCTTATTGGGGCCTGATCTAGGTTCAAAGTTGTTGCGTCAACCAAAAAAACCCTAAATTGTTGGCCCTTTTGTCAACAACCCACATAGCGCAAGCTACAGTCTCACCCAAAGTAGTATTGGGGGATGATAGAACTAGGTTTCTACCTCTAGAGGCCTGTGTGATAGGTTCATGTGGCTCCTAGGGATTACTTTTGTCTTCATGAACCTTAGCCCTTCCGGAATAGATACTTATAGTAACTCACGTAAACAACATCTACACCTTCACAAAGGTCATGCAACATTCATAACATGTATAAATTATATTGATCTACCACTTTCACACATAAGATAAGCATTGATTCATATAATTTGAAACATACAATGAAAATACAGAAAACTTCAGAAGTAAAAATAGAGCCACAGATGCGAAACTCCTAGATTAAAACTGTCTTTATTAAATCATTTTGTTCAAGTATAGAATTTTTTTCCCTATGCACTCAGCTACAAGGGCTTGTGCACTCAGTCTATGGACTTACCAAGGTCTCTGCACACTCAGTTGTAGGAGCCTCCCCCCTCACCTAAGTACAGGAAACAAACCTTTCCTGCCTTAGCTTACTTTCCCAAACAATGATCTTCTATCAATGAGTTACTTCCTAGAATCACTATGAATCTTCTATTTATAGCCTTTTCTTTTACAATACCATGGTCTGTGGACCATGGGCGGGTCTCAAAACCTTCCTAACAACTAACCACCTAAGGGACTAAAGTCTATTTGACTCTAACTATATTCGCACTTCACTTCCACAAATCATAGAGACTTTACATATTTACAGAAAGGAAATACAAAATTTAACACCAGGGACCCCATCCCAATAAGGATTAGAAGAGAACTAATAACACCCCATAACCCACAACATAATGGGGTGACTGAAAGGAAGAACATAAGAATAGTGGGAGCAACAAGAGCCATGCTGCATGATCTAAGGCTACCATTACATCTATGGGAAGAAACATGCAACACTAAAGTTTATTTGCAGAACATGAGCCCTCACAAAATAATTAGCATGATCACACCCAAAGAAGCTTTCTTTGGGAGGAAACCAAATGTATCTCATTTTTGAATTTTTGGAGCTACTATGTATTTTCATGTCTCCAAGAATAACAGGAAGAGATTTTCACCTAAAATTGAGATGGGGGTCTTTGTAGGAGGACCTTTTAAGATAATTCAAGATGAAATACATTGGCTTGATTCTTTACTTCCTTGGACTGGAATCATGGTAGGTTGATGGTGAGATTTCCGTGAGTAAGGGGAAGTATTCCTCTGAAATACTTCAGAGATTTCACATGGATATCTGCAAGACTATGGACACACGTCTAGCTACAATCTAGAAGAAGGAGCATGGTTCTTTAGGAGAGGCAGTAGATGCTACGATATACAGATAGTTGGTGGGATCCTTGATGTATCTGGTGAACACAAGGCCTGACATATGCTATGCAGTTAATCAGAGTCAATTCATGGTGAACCCTACCAAGCTGTTTTGGAAGGAAAAAAAGCATGTGTTAAGATACCTCAGGGGAAAAGCTAAGTATGGATTATGATACAAGAGGATAGAGGGAGTGAAGCTCCAAGGCTTCACTAATGCATATTGTAGACTGGGGAGGGAGTCAATCAGATAGGAAAATTACTTCAGGTGTTATCTTCAGTGTTGGATTTGCAACTATTTCTTGGTATAGCAGGAAACAAAGGTTTCTGTCACTCAGCTCAACAAAGGTTGAATACATGGCGACAAGTCAAGCAACATGTGAGGCCATATAGATGATAAAAATACTTGTGGGTATTTTTAGTCAGGAGGTGGGTCCCAAAATGATTTATTGTGATAATAAGAGTTTTATTAAACTCTCTGAGAATCCAATATTAGGTCCAAGCACATTGATATCAGGTACCATCACTTGCATGATTGTGTACAGAGAATAATTATGATACTACAGTATATTCCAACTGAGGAGAAAGATGTTGACAAAGGAATTTTCAAGAGGTAAATTTGAATTCCATAAGTGTAGGATAGGGGTGGTGCAAAATCCATTTCTTGCTAAGGGGGAGTGTTAGAAATTGTAGCAAGAAAGGCTCAATTTGACTTGTGCCTTAGTAAAATTGAGTGATTCAATTTTCCACATCAGCAGGGTGACTTGGATTGTAGTTAGCTAGAGTGGCATGGTCTTATCTACTAGTTAAGTCATATATTTAAGTTATAGTCATGGAGTAGAGTTGTAAATGTAATGATTGCTAAAATTTAGTAATCTAGTTAAGTTATTTTCAGTTGAAATTAGTTAACAAAGCTCAAGCAATTAATTGAGTTAGTTGAAGGTCAGTTGAGTTGTGGAACTTTTGTTAACTCAATGTTCTCACAGTTAAAATAGTTAATCAGTTAAAAATATCCTAGGAATGCATGGAATTCAAATTTCATAGTTGGAGTGGAGGAAAAGGCACATTGTAATCATTAATTGTATACTAGTTGAGTGTAAAATGATAGCAATTAAGCAGGTGTTGTAGGGGCTGCAACAACCTCCCAAATTTTGGCCTCCACTTAAATTTTGAAGCCTACTATGGATCTTGTGATTGATCGTTCCTTAGTCACTTATCTGTAAGCTGATGATCTCAAGCTCCCATCTTCGATCTTAAGAGTCATTTACATTTTTATTTGTATCTAATATGTGCCATCTTTGAGCATGTGTATTATCGCTTGCCATGCAAAGGGAAGTTTGTTTTACTTCAAGGGGAAATATTTGTGAGAATGGGTTGTTCTCATCACATATACATGTTTTTCACTCATTCCACACAATCTTGCACAAGTGTCTCCTTTATCCTCTCAAAGTCTATTATCGGAGCCACACTTATCGTAAGCTGTGATGAGCCCCAAAAATGGATAATTATATGGGCTCATTCAACCTCCTAACTTGACTTAATCCACCATTCTCATTAGTTTATTGCATGTTTTTTATTATATTTATGCTAATAGAATGAATTGGGTTAGTCATTATGTCAACAAGTCTAATGTGTGCTTTATGCAGTGTTTTTGGTCAATTTGGAGACAAAATCAAAGGTTTAAATGAGCACTTGGCAGCCAAATTCGTGGAGAGGATTTTTAGGAAGGTGTCCCCTTCATTTATGGCCCCTTACCTCGAATTCTCCACCATCAGCTTAGAGTTCAACGGCCACCAAATCGATTATCACAAGGGCAGCCAAGCAAGTCACGTAGGACTGTTGTTAACTGCAAGTTTTGGGCAGCCGAGTCCTAAAGTTTAGGAGGACTGTTGGGGTCCTCAATTTGTATAAATAAGAAGGCTTAGGGCCTCATTTGGGTTATCCAGTAGTTATTCACTTTGTAGGCAGAAGTTAGCTAGCTTGTAGTTCGATTTAGTCATTTGTTACGCAGCAGATTAGCTTTGCATTCCAGCACATTTTCAAGCTTTTCCTTGTGGACAGTTTTTGGAATATACTTATTCTATTGATCAATAAAGATGAATCCATATTTAATCTCTCTTAGGAGGTTGTAGCTCTTGGGTTTGGGCCCATCTCAAGTGCCCAGTACCTCCTTTGTTTACTTTTATGTGTCCTTGCTGCATTCTTAGAATAAAATCTGTTATTTAGATTTAAATCTTGTTTTCTTATTTAGATTGCTTTTGATGATTAAAGTAGCTTCTCATGTTCAGATTGATTTGATAGGTTAATAATAGAGAATATCTTCAGAAAAAGGCTATCAAGCACCTCTGATCTCACCTCTCCCTCCTTGGGACCATGAGCTGAGACCTAGGTGTCCTTGCTGCCATAAAAACACTGTTTTTTCCTCTTCATGCAATTGCTAGTGTTAGATTTTTAGTTAGGAAAGTTGATACCAATTGTACTAGCACATTTAGAATCTTTTCTTGCTCAGTTTTCATAGTTTATTTACATGATTTACTGCCAATAGACTTTTGTTCATCATGCTTATGGTTTCTAGGCCAAATTAGGTTAAAGTAGGTAGATCTTTGGTTTCTCCTAGTCTTTATTGGATAGTTTTGGAAAATAACTTGCAGAACACATGTATTACCTCTCTATCTACCTTTCCTCCATCAGATAATCTGCTCCAACCCTTATTCCATGATTCCTACCCTTCATTTTCCATACTTTTCCCACCTTGCCCTAATTTCTACATTCTTGTGCATCATCACTCCCTCCATCCTCGAACAAATCTAATCGCTCCATAGCCTCATCCACCAGGTCCTAGACCCCTTAAACATCATTATCTAACCTCCATTTCCACTTTCCCACCATTTTTCCTCCATCAACCCTCCAAAATCCTCTTTTCGGAACATCCTGTAGAAAATTACAGAACATCCTGCAGAAATTCCAGAACAACCTGTAGAATCCCTGCAGACTTCCTGTAGGAGCTCACGAAAGAAGTTTCTTGAAGGCCAAACTCTGTGAAACTCTCATGAAGGGTGATAAGGACCCCTTAGGCCCTCTCTGAACCTTCCCAACCTCTTCCAAGCATTTCCTCTCACCAATCCACCTCTGCACAGTCAAAAACAGTTAAATCGCATGCATGCCAATTCTGACAACTTATTCAAAAATACAAAAACATGGTTCTTTCAGATTTTGTTGTAGACATAGATTAGATACATGCATTTCATCTTCTTAGAAGTCAATGTCATCTCTCCTAGCAGCTTGCATCCTCTTTCTTGCATCAGTAGGACTAGCTAGTAGAATCAGGGTTTGTTAGGGTTTGCGTTTCTTTTTGGCTTTCAGTTTCTTTCCGCAAGTAGATTAGATTCCTTTGAGTTAGCCTTCATCCATCAATTAAAAAGCTTCTTCTAAGAGCTCATAGAAGTTGCCTTAAGCTCCTAGTGGACTTGTGCCAGCTAACCAAGTGACAGCTACGACAAGACTAGTACTTGTGCATACAGCACCGTCGCTTCCAAGTTTGTTACGAACAACCGGGTTGATAAAATTAAAGAAGGGAGTCCCAAGGGTTGCAGCATTATTGCTACAATACTGGGACCCACCACTCTTTTTGGCGCCGTTGCCGGGGAAGCGTCAGAGTATTGGTGATTACTGCTATTCTTCTATTTTCTACTACAACCTTCTGCTAAATAGTTTATTTCAGTTCCATTCTGCAATTTCATTTCCACAAAAGTATATTAGACATTTCCTACTTTCATAGATTAGAATTTCAATTCCCCAATTTCAATTCTGCAAGCGTAGACTAGCATTTCATTCCTGCAATTTGATTTGAGCAAAATATATTAGTCCTTTCCTGCTTTCATTTCAATTCTGCATTTTCATTTGAGCAAGATAGTTAGTTGCAGTTCAATCTATTTCAGTTTTGCAGGTACAAGTAGAGAAAAAAAAAGACAAAAATCAACCAAAAAGATTTTCTTTCATGCCTTGTAAGAGTAGAGATAATTCAAAAAAAAATGATTGCACAACATCCCCATTGCTTCACACAACCAACCTTCTCTCTTCTTCGATGGCTGTGATTAAAGAAACCCTAGGTGGACAACAAGACATATTTGAAGAACCTCTAGGGGAGAAGAAGAAGAAAACATTCCTCTGGAGCAAATGGCTGCAAATAGAAATGTTGGGAGTAGTACCTTATCCCAAAATGAATTTGCAAATTAGATGGAAGATTTCAAGAGAAAGGTGAGGCAGTTTCTTGCCATGCAACTGGATACCTTACAGATCCAAAGGAAGCAAGAGGAATCCAAGAGGGCTTTAGCCATATTTTGTCGCAGGTGCACTAGAAAGCATCCTAGGAACGAATGTCCATTGTACTCCATAGAAGTGTGTTTTGTCTATGAAGAATACCATCCTACAGATCAGTGCCCTTCCTTTCCTGGAATCAAAGCTGCATATCAAAGGGCCAAAGAAGTCATTGAACCACTCTATTTCATGAACCAAAGGAGGCCATATGGACCCATACCTTACTAGCAGGAACTACAAGGGACATCCGAGACTTATTATGACCCCTATCAAGCCACTTTCATGCCTTGTTGGGGTCCCCCTGCTCATCCTTCTTGGTTCACACCTCCTCCTTGTTCCTTCACAGATCCATATTATGCCCAACCAGCTGCTCATTCATTTCACTCTTATGCTCAGCCACAGCCTCAGTGGAATGCACCTCATCAGGGGTGGAGGCCCCAGTACAACACTCCTCCTGCTCATTTTCCTCCACCACCTGCCCATCAACATCCATCTCAAATATACACCCCCACTCAGCTACCCATACCACCATTCCCAAAACCACACAATGGAGTAGCTCAACCCAATTGCAAAGCTGAGGCACAACATGTCCAAATGACTCCTCTTGAGCTCAATGATCTTCACCAAATCTTAGGAAGAGTGTTTCAAAATAGAGATTATGTTGACCACATTGAAGGACCAAAGGCAAAAGAAGATTCAAAAGAAAAGATCAAAGAAACATGGGTCTCACTTGATGAAGAGAAGACATCAAAATCAAATATAGAGAGAGTTCCCTCATGGTTACCATCAAATCTTCCATGTATTCAAGAGAAAACTCAACAAAAAGAGGAAGATGTGAAGGTCATGATAGAAGAAGATATGGAGAATGATCCAGATCAGCAAAAGGACCAAGGATATCAGAGCTATATTGAGATATGGTTTCAGACGGTCACTAAGTTTCAACAGTACTCTCTTTCATAGCTATGCTCGATCCCTTCAAAGTCAAATCATTTTTTCTCTAAAATTCGGGTACCTATCAAAGCATTCATTTCGAGCCTCCACATCATTTTGTCTCTAATCTCAATGTGCACATGGCTCCATTGGAAGTATTCTTATACTTGAGAACGATTTTGTTTTTCAAGTAGGGTGGGGTAGAAAAAAAAAGAAAAAAAGAAAAAATGAAAGAATGGAAATAAGAGGAAAAAATCTAAGGTGAAAACCTCCATGAGGCGGTCAATGGGTTGGAAAAAAAAGAAAAAAGAAAAAAAAGAAAAAGAAAGAGAGAATAAGATCCCTGGGTGAAAACCTCCCTTGGAGGCACCCAAGGCAGGCAATTAGGGTGAAAACCTCCATCAGGCGCCCTAGTTTTTTTCAAAAAAAAAAGAAAAAAAGAAAAAGAAAAAGAAAAAGGAAAAGGAAATAGGACTAATCTCTGTGAAAAATTGCAGGTTGCAGGGAATACATTGTAGGAAAAGAGGGGCACGCAAAACAAGGACAAGAGCCCATATCAGGCTCAAGGACACCCCCTCAGACACCCCCTCCATGGCCACTCACCTCTCCTAGGATTTGGTCACATTCGGGTTGAGATTGGGCCTTCTACAGGAAGTTCTGGGCTTTCTACAAGAAGCTACAGGCGTTTCTACAGGAAGTTCTGTATTTCTACAGGACACGTCCTGTAGAACCTTCAGGCGAGCCAGATTCGATTTTGGAAGGGAATCTAAAGCTTGGAATCTATTGGTTAGGTCTGCAAGCATCCATGTTTCCATCCCTCACCTTTCTCCACCATTTTTTCTACCTCATCGTACTTGTTTTATGAAAACTGTGTTTTCTACAGGAAGTTCCTGTAGAAATTATAGAAGGCTGGAAAGGGATTTTAAAAAGTAGTTTGGAAAACATGGAAGCTTCATCAAGGGTTCATAAGTCCTCTTGTCATCTTCAAACTCCTCCTCCATCATTTCCATCCCTGCATCATAGCCCAAGCTCATTTTTTATTACCATGCAAAAAAACTGCAGAATGCTTGGAAACAAAAATACCTAGTGCTGAAATTTGTTTTTTCCATAACTTGAAAACCATGCATCCATTTACAAAACCATTTTACAGGTAGTTGTATAGGGATGATGGCAACATGCCCGAGCAATTTCAGCCAATTCTGGTGCACGGTTTCCAAGAAATCAACCTCCATCACCTTCAACCATTTTTGCATTTTCTCCATATCCGTGCATCTATTTCAAAACCTGTTTCATGGGGAGATTCATATGGGTGATAGTAACCTACCCAAGCAGTTTCAGCCAATTCCGATGCACGGTTTCTAAGAAATTGATCTCTACAATCTTCAGCCATTTCCCATTTTTCGCGAAATATGCGCATCCATTGATTGCGATTTTGCTATGGGAGGTGCATAATGATGATAGGAACATGCTCAGCAAGTTTCAGATCGATCCGATCTATCGTTCAGGAGAGAAAACAAGTTTTTTTCCTGTGAAAATTCAACATCAGCAGCTTGAGGGTGCATATTTGAATGTGGAAACAAACTCCTGCAGCCTAGATCCAGCCAGAGGATACCTGCACAAGAAAAATAACCACACATCAGACAGCAAAAATCTTATAACATAAAGGATCCAGGCATGCAGCAATGGAATATGAGCATGCAGCAGTAGAAACGGACCCAGTAGCACGTCAACCTGCAGGTATGTGTCTAAACCAGCTCCTCTATTTGCATTAATATGATTCCAAAGTGCATAACGAATGAAGTGGTGGGATTAAGCCGATAGTTCCTTGTCCAATTCTCTAGCGCTCAGCCAGGAATCATGCAGTGTATGTGTTAGACAAATCACATGGAATTAAAACAACAGGGAGTGTTGGCCATTTAAACCTCAGTGTAATTGATGGAATGATCACAGGTAGGAAACAGGATGTTTCACGACAGCACTACCGTCTGCATGGGCCAGCACACATTTTTTCCACCTCACCACAAATCATGCAGCAATTAAAGAACGCTCGGCTGAAACTCACAAATTTCTGTTCATTTGCGCTTTCCACATCCTCAACTAAAGTTTGCACAAAATGATTAACTAGTAATCCTCCACCAATTTTTCTACCTGTCTTCAAGATTCTACTGCGTATCAGGCTCGCTCATAGGCGCAAGGGCATTCTACAGGAAGTACGGGACATCCTTCCGAAGCAGAGAAGCCTGGACTTTTCTTCATCAAGTTTGGAGTTCTGAGAGAGGTAGGCTTGAAAAAAGCACTCTTCCATGCATGATGTTTCGAAAGGTGGTGAATTAAAATTGTCTGGAATAGGAGAATTAGAAGCAAATATGCCTGTGGGTCAAGAATGGTAGTTTTCCTGTGTGATACAAGGAATTTTTTTTAGTTGGTTCTACATCACATTCTCCTCCATGGTTCCTATTAACAAATTTCTCCTATACAAAAACTAAAGCACTGTGAGGGCTAACATGTGCATGAAGAATGTGAATTTTATGTGGTTGTATGCATGTTGGGGATGAAAATTAAGCTCTACACTCTGTCTGTGGGAGCCTAATTCCCTTCTGACAGTCGAGTATTTGGGCGGAAAAAGTCTTGAAACCAAGGAATTGTTGTTCATTGATATCAAACAGCCGAGGAATTCTTCCTTAAGTCTAGGGGGAACTATAAACAACATTTCCATTTCTAAAAAAAACATAAGAAAAAGGGAGCACTCTCACCATGCCAGGGGGATTCATAATTCAGCATTATCCATGGTTATCATGTGAACTTACACTTCATCCAGCAGTGAATACAGGGAACACATTGAGGCAGAAGAGAAATCCAAGGGTAAGGAAACCCAAGACAGACCACCACATAAAGAGCAAGGAGAGAAACAAGAGAAAGGCCAAGCTGCTGAGGCCAAAACTGTGGGTAGAAAAATGACATAGACACTAAGAGAGAAACGATTTCAAATCAGGGTAGAGAGGACTAAAAAAGTCCTAGCAAGCAAGGGCACACCCAAGGTAGCCACAGCAAAACTAAAGGAGAAGGCACCCCCAGCCAAGGAGGCCAAAACAGTTGAAACTGGTTCTACGGGAAGCCAGAAGGTCGTTTCTACAGGAAGCCTGAAAACTGTTTCTACAGGAAGCCAGAAAACAGTCAGCACAAGACTTTCTATAGGAAGTCTGGAAAAAGGGAAAGAGAAGGAAGAATCCCTTGAGATTCTAGCTAGGGAGGCAGCAGCTATACTGACCACCCTCAGCACATCTCCAAAGCAAAAAGAAAAGCAGAAGAGGGAGCCTTCCATGTATTTTAAGGCAAGAAGAAGCAAGAGGATAAAAACTGGCAGACAAAAAGAGCAATAGTCTAAAGGGCCAATCACAATTTTAGACACCCTAGATACACAAAAGGAGAGGTCTCCATCAAAGGCATCCATCACCTATGAACGGGGAAGCCTGAAGACATCCACGTGGAAAGAAATAATGAAAATGTTGGACACAAAGGCCTCTCTACAGGATGCTGAGATAGTTCTACAGGAAGCTGAATTCTCTAGGAAAGGGAGCACAGGCAATGGGAAGAAGTAGAGAGAAAAGCATGGTTTCATGACTGAGAAGAGGACATCACTTCAAGAGCTTGGCATGACAGGGAGGCCACCAAGGCCATCAAAGAGGAGGAGATATATTAGTTGCTCAGAGGATGAGCAATACTTTCAGTAGGGGGTGATGATGAGCCCCAAAAATGGATAATTATATGGGCTCATTCAACCTCCTAACTCGACTTAATCCACCATTCTCATTAGTTTATTGCATGTTTTTTATTATATTTATGCTAATAGAGTGAATTGGGTTAGTCATTATACCAACAAGTCTAACGTGTTCTTTATGCAGTGTTTTTGGTCAATTTGGAGACAAAATCAAAGGTTTAAATGAGCACTTGGCAGCCAAATTCGTGGAGAGTATTTTTAGGAAGGTGTCCCCTTCATTTATGGGCCCTTACCTCGAATTCTCCACCATCAACTTGGAGTTCAAGGGCCACCAAATCGATTATCACAAGGGCACCAAGCAAGTCAAGTAGGACTGTTGTTAACTGCAAGTTTTGGGCAGCCGAGTCCTAAAGTTTAGGAGGACTGTTGGGGTCCTCAATTTGTATAAATAAGAAGTCTTAGGGCCTCATTTGGGTTAGCCAGTAGTTAGTCACTTTGTAGGCAGAAGTTAGCTAGCTTGTAGTTCGATTTAGTCATTTGTTACGCAGTAGATTAGCTTTGCATTTCAGCACATTTTCAAGCTTTTCCTTGTGGACAGTTTTTGGAATGTACTTATTCTTTTGATCAATAAAGATGAATCCAGCTTTAATCTCTCTTAGGAGGTTGTAGCTCTTGGGGTTGGGCCCATCTCAAGTGCCCAGTACCTCCTTTGTTTAATTTTATGTGTCCTTGTTGCATTCTTAGAATAAAATCTGTTATTTAGATTTAAATCTTGTTTTGTTATTTAGATTTCTTTTGATGATTAAAGTAACTTATCATGTTCAAATTGATTTGATAGGTTAATAATAGAGAAGATCTTCAGAAAAAGGTTATCAAGCACCTTTGATCTCACCTCTCCCTCCTTGGGACCATGAGCTGAGACCTAGGTGTCCTTGCTGCCACAAAAACATTGTTTTTGCCTCTTCATGCAATTGCTAGTGTTAAATTTTTAGTTAGGAAAGTTGATACCAGTTGCATTAGCATGTTTAGAATCTTTTCTTGCTTAGTTTTCATAGTTGATTTACATGATTTACTACCAATAGACTTCTGTTCATCATGCTTATGGTTTCTAGGTCAAATTAGGTTAAAGTAGGTAGATGTTTGGTTTTTCCCAATATTTGTTGGATAGTTTTGGAAAATAACTTGCAGAGCACCTGTATTACCTCTCTATCTACTTTTCCTCCATCAAATAATATGCTCCAACCCTTAGTGCATGATTCCTACCCTTCATTTGCCATACTTTTCCCACCTTGCCCTAATTTCTACATTCTTGTGCATCATCGCTCCCTCCCTCCTCGAACAAATCCAATCGCTCCTTAGCCTCATCCACCAGGTCCTAGACCCCTTAACATCATTATCCAACGTCCATGTCCACTTTCCCACCATTTTTCCTCCATCAACCCTCCAAAGTCCTCTTTTCGGAACATCTTGTAGAAAATTACAGAACATCCTATAGAACCCCTGCAGACTCCCTGTAGAAGCTCACGTAAGCGGTTTCTTGAAGGACGAACTCTGTGAAACTCTCATGAAGGGTGCTAAGGACCCCTTAGGCCCTCTCTGAACCTTCCCGACCTCTTCCAAGCATTTCCTCTCACCAATCCACCTCTGCACAGTCAAAAATAGTTAAATCGCATGCATGCTAATTCTGACAACTTATTCAAAAATACAAAAAGATGTTTCTTTCAGATTTTTCTGTAGGCATAGCTTAGATACATGCATTTCATCTTCTTAGAAGTAAATGGCATCTCTCCCAGTAGATTTCATCCTCTTTCTTGCATCAGTAGGACTAGCTGGTAGAATTAGGGTTTGTTAGGGTTTGCGTTTCTTTTTGGCTTTCAGTTTCTTTCCGCAAGTAGATTAGATTCTTTTGAGTTAGCTTTCATCCATTAGTTAAAAAGCTTCTTCTAAGAGCTCATAGAAGTTGGCTTAAGCTCCTAGCGGACTTGTGCCAACTAACCAAGTGACAGCTACGGCAAGAGCTAGTACTTTTGCATACAGCACTGTCGCTTCCAAGTTTGTTACGAACAACCAGGTTGATAAAATTAAAGAAGGGAGTCCCAGGAGTTGCAGCATTATTGCTACAATACTGGGGCCCACCAAGCTGCCACAAAGGTTGTTGCGTTAAGAGAAGTATGTTTTTATATGTTCTGGATGGTCTTTGTTGTATCACTAAGTGTTTAAGTGTTTTATCATAGTCAATTATATTAATTTTCACATCAATTCCACTGATCCCACACTTAACTAAATTCTTGAGATCCCCTAGCAACCTAGCTTCATTCAACTTTCCTGAACTTCACACTTCACATCCGCAACCCTCAAGCTTTTCCCTTTCCAATTGGAATTGCACAATGCACAAAATACCTAACCTCATTTGGCATCCAAAACTACATAATGGTTTCCTCTAATGTCCTTCCCTCAGTTAGAACCAATTATATCCAAAAACTACACAGTTTTTTCCTTTAGGCGTCTCAGCTGCCCAGTCCACCTTGCATCCTGAAACTGCATAGATGTGTCTTCCTAGGGTGATATCTCACAACCATCACTTCCCACTTAAACTGTGCAACTATGTCTCTCAATGGCCATGAAGAAGAATGACATTCTAGATGACTCTCAAGGAGCTAAGGATAAAGATAAGACTACCAAGGAACCCAAGGTATGATAGAATATCAAGACCACATGAAGACTCCATTTGATGCATAACCCTTTGGTGGTTAGGCATGGAAAAAAAACACATATTTTGAAATACACCTCCTAATGTAGCATGAAGGACCACTTATCAATGTTATATCATTTTTTGTCTTCAATGACATGCATAGTTCCAAGAATTGAAAGCCATTCCATGCATTTCCTCTAAGTGTCCTGCTCCCTTTCGCTTGTTGGATCAACTGCCATCTTTTGGAATGTTTGGTTGTTGTATGATGTTTGCAAGCCTTTCTGGTGACCTCGAAGGTTTTTTTTGTGTATACAAGTTTTCCTAGCCATGTGAACACTTGTCGCATTCATACACAAAGTCTTGAGAACCGTCGAACAAGTGTCATCAAGGTCATCCTAAAGTCTATCTCATGTTTTGCACTTATCGATTTTAGTTCTAGACAAGCTCACCAAGGATAATTCTTTATCTTATTGTTCCAGTGGTCTTTGTTGTTGTGTTGTTGAAGTATGATAAGTGTGTGATCACAATGTCAAGTTCCTCATAAGTTCACTCACCTCCCACACTTAGCCATTTTCTTGAAAATCCTTCCGCCTGGAAAACTCCATTCATTGAACTCCAACAGAGCTGCGCACTACACAGGCTCATCGCTCAGTGATGTTGCTCTACTACCTAGAACTATGTAGAGCATAAATACTATCTCCCAAGGAAGTTTCAATACATAATCCCAGAGTTGAGAAGTTTTCCTTCCTTCCCAGAATTACGCAGAAGTTGCCTCAAGCCTGACTTGAACTGCACATTTCACAAAATTAGTCATCAATCCTCTTCCCTACCTACTGGAACGCCACAATGTGCTGAGAACCAAGCCTACTTAGCCTCCCAAAACTAGGTAGAAGTTTCCCCCAGTGTCCTCCCTCAGATGGGACTCGCTAATCTCCATAACTGCTCAAACATGTTCTCATAGGACCCTCTACTTCCCAGTCAAACCTTGCCTCTGAGAACTATGTAAACCTATCTCCTGGGGTCCCATCTTGCAGCACTGACTATCCTAACTACGCAATCCTATCTCCCAATGGGCTCTGTGAAATTATTCCTAGAAGTGAAGACTATGCTCAGGAGTTCCTCAACCAAGCCTGAGTTGCACTCTATGCAATCTTAGTGACCAATCTGCCTCCCTATCACCTGAAGCTACACAATGCACAGTTACTAGGCCTTCTTTCCCTACCTTCCACAAGTCCTAGGCTCAGTCCATGGATAATAATGCATCATATTAGACTAGGGAGTTTTTGGATTTGATGTTTTCTTGTCATGAGTGAATTGCAAGAATAGTTACATTTTTAGATCATGGAAACATGATGAAGAAGGAGAAGGAGGAGCGAACATGCTATAAGACTCACTTACAACTGGATGAAAATAGAAGCTTATCAAGCATAAGAAAAAGGAACACATGCATGTAACCACCTCACAAGATCAAAGATCATTGAAGACCCCACATCATCAAGCTATGTAGAGGAGAAGAGAGAGCGCATCCAATAACACATCCATCACTTGGAAGCAGCAACGAATTGACATTGCCACCTCAACAAACTAGTCCATCACAACAATGTCATGTCAAGTCGTGTCATGAGCTGTCAAAGGCCACATCATTATTATGAGCCATGTCTATTGTAAATCGAATGTAATGTAAATTGGAAGTCCAATGGACACACATGAATATGAAGGGTCATGTCAGTTGAAAAATCATAGGAAGTTGAACAATCATGAGGGTATTTGAAGAGACACAAGGTTCAAGCATCACCCTTGGCTATATATACCCCCACATTGTATGAGAAAGTAAGTTTTCATCTTGGCTCCTCCCATGAAGCATAGAGTTTTTTCAGTTAGTTCGTTAAGGAGCGAGGAGTGGATTGAATGTACCAATACTAGGGCTAGTGATGTATGATGTACATACGTGTCTTGGAAAGTTTTCTTCATACAGAATCCTATTCGGGACAACACATTTTCATGCATTTCTTGTGGATTTTTGTAATACTATTCTTTTGGAATTTGTAATTCAGGTTTGTTTCACATGTACTAAGATAGTTGAACTATTTCGGTTGTTTTGGTACTTATCTTGTTGGGAATGTCCTGTATTGGTTATCATTGTTGTCTCATCCTTATGGACTACTCTGCAAGATACTAGATAGACCTTCCTTGTTTACCATCTATAACGAGTGTCACATCTATTGTGGACTAAATTGTTGGATGGTGGATGAATATTTCCTTGTACTTTGGTTTTAATGACTCCCACATCCTTTGTGGACTATTCCGTTGGATGTTGGATAAACATTCCTGGTTCGCGTGTGTCTCTTCCTGGGTGGTACTATTACCTTTCACTTAGTGGCTCACTTTTCTCCCCTCTTTTTTAGTAATAGAACCTTGACATAGTTACATTACACACTCACTAGACATAATTACCTTGCTATTTGAAGATGCCAGTGTAACACTCTCATGTGTTGATAGCTAGAGCCAAGGTAGATTTCTAAGTTTATGGAAACTAGGCCTTTACACTGGATGGGACTCCTACACTAAATGATGTGAGGTGTAGTTGGGACTTCATATTGGGAGGATCCCCTTGGTTAACAAATTTCCATCACTGTAAAAAAATTGGCACTAGAAGGAGGGCTAGATGACAAGCTGATCCTATTGCATCTTGTTTGAATCTCTTATCTAAAATGGCTCATACACAAATCGTACTCCCAGGGTGTTCCTCCAATTTTCCCCTGGATCAATTTTCACCCCCTAATGAGCTTCTAAATCACTTGTCCTAGTTAAAGTTTGATGGTGAGGAAGAAACGTTAATAACTAAGGACATTTTTTATTTTCTTCAATTTAGTGAACCTTACAAAATCAATAATGAAGAGTCTACCTACATGTTTTTCTTCTTCACTCTTGAAGGTCGTGCTAATTGGTGGAGTCATAATTTTCCACCTACTTCCATCCATTCCATTCGTCCTTTCCTCAAGGAGCTCCATCAGCCCTTCCATAAGTATAACTACCGATATGTTTTTGGAAGGATCAATCTCTTAAGAATGGAACCTAATGAATCAATTGATATTTTTCTTATTGATTCCTTCACCTTTTCTATGAAATTCTACAAGAAGATTTGAACTTGGATTTCTTGACACAAGATTTTGAGCGCTTGGTTCTTGCCTCTTCATATGGTGAACCTGAACATCCCAATTTTTTTTCTTCCCCAACTCTTACAAATCATGAGACATCTATAATTGTAGAGGAGGAGCCTACTATCCCTTCTATTCCTTGTCCTCATCCTTTTCCAGTCCCAATGTGGGTGCCTCCTTACAGTGATCATGAAACTAGGAAATCCGCGAATCAAATCTCCAGTCCATCTTCTCATTCATCTCCTGCTTCAATGGAGGAAATTCTAGAATGGATCACAAAGTCTATGACGAATACTCACTCTTCCATTTGAAAATAGGATGTCACCATTCATAACTCAAGTCTCGAATCTGATTTGGATCTTTTCCATCCTCTATCATCTACATGACATGACTCCTTGTACCATCACTTGCTTGACCAATCTACTTGACTCGCCATTTTTTCACATTCTCTTGATTCTCAAGCTACTGGCTCAAATTGCGATCAAGCAAAAGGAAGTTGTTGGGTGCGGGATCCCCCAATGAAAGTTTTGGGGCTTAGAGCCTAGCTTTTGGTTAAAAGTTGTAAATCCAATGTAAAGACTCCATATTTTTTGGGTGCGTAGCGCGAAGTTGTAAATGAGTCATAGGGTTGTCCGCCCTTAATTTTGTAATTTAATGTCAGCTTTAGATATCTACGAGCGAGGCTCTAAGTTGTAAAACAAGAAAAAGGGATATAAGGATGAAGAATTGAGTCATATCTTAAGTGTAAAGTCTAGTTTGGGTCGTAGAGTAGGAGAAGGCTCTGCAGTTGAGTGTGCAAAGGCCTAGTAGTCTATGGCTAAGTGCGTAGACCCTTGCAGCTAAGTGCATAGGGTGAGTCCAGTCTATAACCATTCGAGCATTAATAAAGTGAAGTTTCATATCAATTTTGTGTATCTATTTTCTTCTTTTATGCATTGAGTATATTGGGTATGAGTTACATTTTTACTATTTATATGGTGCGTGAACATACATGATTGTGTTGATTAAGTGAATGCGAGATAAAGTATATGTTTACGTGAAGACAACTAACATTTGTAAGAAGATAAGTGAGATACATAGTGTAACTTGGGAAAATAGCAGAAATTGCTACCTTAGTAGTGCAAAAGCATCTCAACACCTAGTTAGAGCTTTGTGGAAGGTGATCCTAATAGATCGTGAAGGTCTCACAGGTAAAAATAGTGTGTGAAGTGACCTGCGCAAAGGTACACATAGTTGGACTAAATTGACACCTCAGACATCTCAAGGGTGTGGAAACTTGGTTCCAGCATCCCCCCATACTACTTCGGGTGAGGCTTTAGTCCACACTCTGTGGGCTGATGCCAAAAGGGCCAGTAGTGTAGGGATTTGTTTGGCTAATTAACTTCAAACCTAGGTCAGGCCCCATCAAGGAAACAAATGGTTCTGTTGCGAGACTAGAATATGCATAGAGATGTCTGATGTCATATAATTGGAATCCAACTAAGAAGGAAATTGAAGGCTGGTTGGACATTAGAATCCATGAGTTCGAAGCACAGGAGAATAGGAATCCATGAATATCAAAAGTAGAGTGGTTATACTACTACCTATACACAGAGATTCACAAAATCTTCTTCACATCTTTCCCTACTAAGCTATACGAGTGAATCACAAAGCTAGTAGATAACCATGGAAGGTGGAAGCTCAACGGTCCTATTGTGTGGACCCCAGAGTTAGTGCACAGGTTGGAAGCATCAAAGGATAATATTGCATACACCGTTGATCACTGGCTCAATTAGATTATAGGAGGATTCATTACTGAGTTCGCAGTTGACACCTCAGTCAATTATAGTGAGGCAGAGCGACACTTTCTTAAAGGGCCGCGAGGTAAGTACGTAAAGTCTCTAAACACTTGGATTAAAATGTTATTGTGTGAAAGGAGGGTTATGTAATTACCTTGATATTTAGAGCTACGTGAAGTGGAAAACTTACAGGAAAAAAGGAAGTGAGGGACCAGAAAATAGCCCTTTGATTTCACCTCTGTGAGGGGATGAGGAAGATCTTGCGAAGGTCTTGCTATGAAGTGCGTTCCATTTGATAAGTCAAATAATTTTTCAAATTCCACCTCCACCCACACCGCCACCAGCTTCACCACCATCACCTCCATCTTCACCTATACCACCTACACCACCACCACGTTTCAATATGGAAAGCACGATAAAGTTCCCTGTGTTCAAGGGATTGGGGAATGAGGATCCGGACCAATTTTGGTTTGTTGTAAGAGCTGTATGGGAAGCATAGGGAGTTACAGATGACAAAATAAATAAAGTGACACTAGTTAGTGTCCTGCAGGACTGTGCACTGACATAGTATATTAAGCACTCTAATGATAATCCAAATGTGGGAATTGTGGATATCCAAATTGTGCTAAATAAGGAATTTAGCAGGCCGAAGTCTGAAGCATAGTCGATCATTGGATTCAAAGTGATCATGATGCTACTAGGCGAGACTCCTTGGGAGTTGGATCAGAGGCTAAAGTGTATGATTCGCAAAGTTAATATGAATCTAACGGATAGACAACACCCCGAGTGGTTTATAGCATCGCTAATGCCACATTCAAGGAGTGTACTATCACAACATAATTATACTACTCAAGTAGAGGCCTTAGAGATCGTGATGAGGCTAAATGAGACCCCAATACAGGATCCTAATTTAGGAGTTCAATAGATCCACATGAAGCTAAAGAATTTATGCCTTGAGATGCAGAGTCTAAAATAGGACATGACAACTTAACCAGAAGTGCATGAAGAGGTGTGGTGTGTAAAATGCAAGGGTCAGGTTCATGATAAGGACCACCGCCTGGTGTTTGCAAATTACCTCATGGGAGGAGGACCGATGCCGTTAAGGCTGAAAGCATAAGAAATACTTAGTACAATGCCTGCTTTGTGGCACGTGATCTGTCAAATAGGTGGAAAGCATGCTATGAACAACTACCATTTGTTACAGAAGTACATGTAGAATTCAAAACAGTTGTTTTGTAACTTTTGTAAATCAGTGGGACACATTGAGCATACTTGTAGAAGCTATGAGTTGATGATGGATATAACTCCCACCTATAGAGTTTAGGTTGAAACACGGCCCTTAGAACAGAACGCAGGAGTGGCGCGAATAGGATTTCAGGGGAGTGGACGAGGCCGAGGCAAAGGAGGACCTGGAAGAGGTTGCAAACAATTGATATGCTACAATTGCAGAGGGCCAAAACATGATGCCCACTATTGTATGAAACTAATGCATCCATCATGTCTGCATTGTACCTTGTTTGATCATGAGATGAAAGATTGTCCTACGTTGACAGCTAGGATTCATGACAAGGGAGCACTACCACCTCCCCCAACTTAGAACCTACAGATGATGAGGTCTAAGCCCCACGAGGAAGATCCAAATGTGAACATTGTGTTCCGAAGTGGAATCACAATGAGAGATTACAAAGGTAAAAAACCAGAAGATAGTACTTGGGTTCGCAAAGCTTTGACAAAAGAAGCAGAGTTTGATTTGGAGCGCGCTTGGGAAACTTCATGGAAGCTAAGAAGAGCTTCGTTGATTCCTCCACTTCAGGAAGCAAAGATAGACCAGAGTCGAAGATGGACCCATCTATGCTTACAACATTTCCTAGAAACATGCATGAAATTACTGCGTGACAGGAAGGCTATAAAAGGATTACAGGAACTCATTGACAAATGTGCTAGGACCGCGCCAGTAGAAACATTTCTGGAAGATTGGAAAGCATAACACGAGGACAGGGAGAGAAATGAGGTTAACCACGCAGATTGGAGAATATGAAATGGACCAAGTAATTTTGGATTTAGGATCAGATGCGAATGTTCTACTGAAGTAGACATGGGAGTGAATGGGGAGAACTAAGCTACAATGGTCTCCTATTCAACTGCAAATGGTGAACCAGTAGAAGATAATACCCATGCATGATTACAGGGAATTACTGTGGATATTGAGGGAGCGAGTGCACTAGCAAAATTTAAAGTGATAGAGATTATTGATGACAACAATCCCTACCCCACGCTCTTAGGAATTGATTAGGCCACTGGCATGAACACGGTGATTATTATGAAGAAGCACAAGATGATTTTTGAGAATAAGTCACTATGCGTAGTTATACCCCTGGACCTGGCTGAAGGATTGTGCTATACAAATCCGGTGCGTAACTACGAAAGCAATGATGACCTAGACTGCATCTACAAGATAACCGCGTGAGAGAAAGACTGGGTAAATCCCACCACGAATAGGCGGATTTCATGGGAGCATGAAAGCTCCTGTATTTCGAATTCTAATGAGGAGATAGAGCGATGGCAGAACCAGTTAAACAAGGTAACTACGCTTAATTGTAATATGGTGACAAGGTCACCGTGCTACGTATTGACAGAACTGAGAGATCTACCTACTTATGATGGGTTAAGTGAGGTAGATTCTTTCTTGGACAAATTTGAAAGGGAGGTGCTAGAAAAGAAACAGTTCTAGGTCTTGGATTGGGTATTGCATGCTATGCCTATGAGGTGGTGGGGTACACACAAAGGAGGCTCTGATGACTGGCACAAATGTAGGAGAATGGTGCGCACATGGGTTGGAAAGCCTAGTGTTCGATTGACAAACAAATAAAATGGACAGGATGGTATGTGGGCGCATCTAGACAGGTGGGTGTAGGTGTATGGAAAACAACCTACACGGATGCGCATAAACTCCGCACTGACAGGTATGGTAAATAAGCATGTGTTGGGGTGGGGAGGGGGGGAATGTGCAAATGGATCTTCATGTTGGGAAGACAGTATGTAGAAATAACAATTACACAGAATTTTATCCACGCAGAAGCATTCAATAAGGTATGAAATGTGCTGAACAAGGTATACAATGTGCAACGAAGTGATTGGGACCTGCGGGTACCTGCAATATTATGGGCTTATAGGATGACATGCAAGAAATTGACAGAACAAACACCTTTTAGTCTTGTCTATGGAGTAGAGGTTGTAATGCCTATGGAGTATATTGTTCCTAGTCTTTGCATAGCAACGCTCATAGGTATGATGGACTGCGGAGCCCTGGAGGAGTGGCTTGCGTAGTTGGAAGAGCTCAAAGAAGAATAGTTTTTGGTTGGATTCCATTAGAAGGTACAAAAGCAGCACAAAAAGGCTTGGCGTGATCGACATATCAAGTTGTGCACCTTTAAAGTGAATTATTTGGTGTTATTATATGATAGTAAGTTTGATAAATTCTCAAGGAAACTCCAAATGCATTGGATGTGACCATATGTTATTAAGGAGCTCATAGATGGTGGTGCAATGCAGTTGGTGAAATTAAACGGTGAAATTTTCCCAGGGAAAGTAAACAAAAGTCGTTTGAAGCCATATATAAGTGGCCCGACCATCTGACTAGTCACAAGAAGTATAGTCTTACCACTCTAGGAAGCTGAATGGAGGTGCAGGACTATAAACTACTCTTCCCAAGAGCTGCGCGATGTCAAGAATGCGCGTAGTAGCGAGGTGTTACAGGGTCTACAATAGCACGAGGGTATTTGGGTTGCCGCACGGGTTGGCTAGAAAGTGACCGTTATAGTCACTATTGATGATGTGATGCTTGGTTTGAGACCAAATGGAGTGGACAAAATGCATTTAAGGCTAAATTTATGGGCTATATTTGGGAAAATCTACTATCAAGGGAGCATTAATGGACTGAACGTGGTAGGAATGGTCGAATTCGAATTCAAAAGGCTCAGCCTTCAACTCTACCAAAGGTGACAGAACAAGGCACCAGTGCCAGTACGACAAGAATAGCGCAGATCAACAATGTAGGGAAGGATTGTACTAAGTTATTTGAAGAGTCATATGAGCTTCCCACTACAATGCAGGAGGACCCAAATATACAATGCCTAGAAACAGAGGTGTGTGCACTACAGCGGAAATACAATCAAGTAAAAGGGACCTCGTAGATGGTGGCCCGTACACAAAGGCTCATGTGGATGCAACAAGTAAAAGCACACAAGGAACAGGTAGATGTTGTGTGACATAAGGAAGCCATTTTAAAGGTGCTTTTACAACCATGGATTGATGAGGCATTTTTCACTACCACCTCGATTGAAGCAAAGATTGTGCAGATGCAAGAAACGTAGGAACAGATTCAGGGAAGAAATTCAGCTACCGGGGTCTCTAAACATCGCATCCAAGAAGTGCAGCAAGCAGCCACTTAGTGTGTTGTCAATCTTACAGAGTCCATGCAGAGTTTGGAGGTCTTCGTGCAAATATCTTCGCACCGTCAGAGTGACTCGAGGGCGAGTCACGATGTTTGTGTTGGGGCCCGTTGGGTGCAGGATCCCCCAAGGAAATTTTTGGGTCTTAGAGCCCAATTTTTGGTTAAAAGTTGTAAATCCGATGTAAAGACTCCGCATTTTGTGGGCACGGAGTGTGAAGTTGTAAAAGATTCATAGGGCTGTCCACCCTCAATTTTGTAATGTAACGTTGGCTTTAGAGATCTACCCATGGACTGCAGACCATGGGACTGTATAAATAGAGCGACGCTCTAAGTTGTAAAACAATAAAAAGGGATCTATGGATGAAGAATTGAGTCGTATCTAAAGTGTAAAGTCTAGTATGGGTTGTAGAGTAGGAGAAGGCTCTGTAGCTGAGTGCGCAGAGGGCTAGTAGTCTGCAGCCAAGTGCACGGACCCCTACAGCTAAGTGCACAAGGTGAGTCAAGTCTATAACCATTGGAGCATTGATAAAGAGAAGTTTTGTATCAGTTATGTGTATCTATTTTCTGCTTTTATGGATTGAGTATATTGGGTATGAATTGCATTTTTATTATTTATATGGTGTGTGAACATATATGATTGTGTTGATTAAGTGAATCTGAGATAAAGTATCTATTTACGCAATGTTAACTAACATTTGCAAGAAGATAAGTAAGATGCATGGTGTAATTTGGGGAAATAGTGCAGATCGTTTCCCTAGCAACATGAGAGCATCTCAGCCCCTGGTTAGGGCTCCATGGAAGGCGATCCTAACAGATCATGAAGGCCTCACGGGTCAGAACAATGCACGAAGTGACCTACACAAAGGTAGGCACAGTTGGACTAAATCAACACCTCAGACATCTCAAGGGTGTGGAAACTTGGTTCCAACATCCCCCCATACTGCTTCACGTGAGACTTCAGTCCATGCTTTGCAGGCTGATGCCGAAAGGGCCAGCGATGTAGAGATTTGTATGGATAATTAACTCTGAACTTGGTTCAAGCCCCATCAAGCCAAAACGAGTCACATTTCATGGGTAAAGGAGTAGAAAGGTAATGACACTATCACTTTCTCTTTGTTCCAAAATTGCTCACATCAAAACAGTGAGATTCCGTTCTTGAACAATATGTAATCTACTAATCTCAATGGAACATCTAGTACAATCAATTATTTCATTAAACCCAAAACCTTTGGTAGTACACATGCCAATGATGATAACTTTATTTTTGTATGCTATGACAAATTCCCAAGCACATCATGTGATCTTTGAGTTTCTCACGAAGATTTTAATCTAGATCTAGAATCTCATTTGGTAAAAGAAGATGTTCCTATAAAAACTTCCCCTTCACATTGAGTTCTCTTTTGTTCTACCATTTGCAACGCATCTACATGCGATAGAGATACTCCATGTTCTCTTGCTTCTTAATTCGATGAGCTATCTCCTCGAATGACATAGGGAAGTGATGTTGTCCATGATGAAATTGAAAATAATCAAATCATTGAAAACTCTTCCCACCCCTCATCATCTCTTCTTTTGCATGAAGAAAATTCTTCAAATCATCTTGCTCATGAGATATCACCAATGCATTTATACTTTAATGTGCCATCAGAAGAGACTCTTCAATTGAGTAATCTGATTGTTCTTGAAATAGAACAAATTGGTGAAGCCCGTGACAAAGATGGCTACCATTCGAAGAGAAGTTTTGAAATTAGCAACAATAGCTACCCTCAAACCATGCATGATCTCGTTCAAGCTTTAAAATGTGATTCTACAATATTGGAAAGTTCAAGGACCTTCTAGGGAGTCGAGGCACTTCAACTTCCATTGATGGTTATGTTAGGATCTTGTGACTATGGTAAGCCCACTGAACTAAATCATATTTGGTTTCTCTCACACAATCCGTCTGTCTACATGGTTTCACTCGATGTGGATTCCCATGTAAAAAAAAAATTGTATTCCAGGAGTGATCTCTCAAATTTTAAAAATTTCACTGATGACCGAATCCATGAATCTATTGCAGTTCATTCATCTTCATGCAAACCTCTCACATCAAACTTAGGTTTGGAATTCCCATCTCTCACGAAGTCATGGAATTGTGAAGTTGATCATCTCAAAGACTACTTTTTATTGCAATCATACTTATCCAATTTCTCCCTAAATGGTTAGATCCTTGGTCTTCTTACAGATCTTGTATTGCAAATTTGTCCTCCAATCACACCGGAATTCTCCTTGAGTGATAATGAACACATAAGTTGTCACATGAATCAAGTTCCTGTCCACTCACCATGCCTCAACTAGTTTCATGCATTTGCGGTGTAAGCATCCTTTTTGAACTATTTTGATGGCTATGATTCTTGTACAATTGGTCACCAGTTGCAGGAAGGTGGTCTATCATATCTAGCTTGCAACGAACTTGGTTCTATAGTTTAGATCATTCGCAAGATTGTTCAAATGTATTTTTCTCTGTTCATTGCAAACTAGGAATCTAATGTTTCAATCATCTTATCTGACCAATTATTTATCTTGGGTGACTATCATTCAAATTATCATTTTTCCATCAGCACATCCAATGAAAATTGCTTCATTGTTTAATTTCTCTCTCTTTATATTTCCATCAAGTAGGTGAGGCACTCTAGCCTTTGCTGATAGTTATGGTAGGTCCTCGTTGTGTTGGCATGACTACTAAGAATGATCATATCCATTTTTTCATACAAGATTCCCATTATGATTCTTCCCTCAAATCAAAAAATAATCTCTTCAAAGATGACAAGGCTTTCAAGGCGATCATCATGAATTTTACGATCCAATTATTGAATGTTTGGATTAATCTTACTTGGCAAGCTCTGTTGCAGGCATCAAGTTTCAATCCTTCCTCTTTCTTGCTAGGAAGCTCAGTGCAGATGAGGACACATCAATAAGAGGCCTCCAAGGTTTGTTAAAAAATGATATTCATCAAAAAGTTAAGAATGTGGATTGGGTGAAAATAGTGGTTGTGACACACCTTTCTGCTCGCACGCAAGACCTTCCTTTTCTTGTGCAAGTTTTTTAATTTTTCATATCTTATGTTGCACATCACCTTTTATATGTTTTAGTCATTCATATCTTTATGGATGTAGGTTGGAAACGACTAGGGTGGCTTCACTATAAATTTAATTACACATAACCCCAACCTTCTAGCTATTAGGTTAGGAGTAGGATTAGCTACATTTTAGTTTCTTTCCATACACTCATTCCTTGTAGTTTGTCATGGTTTTTTTATTCTTGATTTTCATCATGTTTTCTTTAGTCATTTTGTTCTCTATTATTTTGATTTTGTCTCCTGGTTTTGTGTCTTCTTTATTTTTTCCTTTTTTTTTCTTCGTTGTTGAGTTTTCCTTTTGTTTCCATTATGTGCATAAGTGTTGTGCCTTACTGAATTGTGGCTTTTGAGTATGCATGTGGCTGAAGTTCAAAGAGTCTTGTGACACTTCAACATTTGGCCAGTCTTATGTATGGATTCCTTGTAATTGGTTTTATATTTTGGTCGATGAAGTTCTGACAGAAAATACGATCCATAGGTGAGTAGAGATTTGGTCCAACCATGAACCTGTGTCCATGTTAGGAACCTCATGCCTATACTCAGTTTTTTGCTTTGGTGTTTTCAAGCTTATCCAACTACTAGAAATGGAGAAGAGGAAAAATCTAAATGAGAAAACCTAAATCATAGGTTTTTATATGATTATTTGAAGGAAAAACCTCTCATGTTCTCAATAAGTTAGGATCCCTCTTCCAGCCCAAAATAAATAAGTGTTGGTGCACAATTCTCTTTCAAAAATAAATAAAGGTGAAAGAAGAGAAAGGATTTCTATGCAGAGAGGTGAAGCAAAAATCCATCGGGGTACTATCCATGCTCATTGGTAGTGGAGCAATGTTTGTGTTCCTGTATGAATCTTTTAGGATACTATCCAAGCCTCCTAGCAGTGGAGCAATACCAGAGATGAAAAAATATACTCTGAAAATAATAAGCTCATGAACTAAACTACCCTTCCCAATTTGAAACACTATGATCTAGATGAATCTTATGCTATGTTCAATTGAGAAGGTACAAAGGGGAGAAAGTCTTCCCATTGGGTAAGTGGGTAAGCAAAATTAATCTACATGATGAATCAATACTCTCTGAAGGACCAAGGCCCTACACTAAAATGAACCAAGATAAAGAAGCTAGCATTCAACCAGTGCGTTGCCAAGTGTTGTAGTGGCTGCAACACCCTCCAAAATTTTTGTCTACACTTAAATTTCAAAGCAAACTTTGGATCATGTGATCAATCTTTCCTTAGTCACTTATTGGTAAGATGATGATCTCAAGCTCCCCTCTCCAATCTTAGATTCGTTCATGTTTTTATCTGTATATAGTATGTGTCATCTTTGGGCATGGGTATTATCACTTACCATGCAAAGGGAAGTTTGTTTTGCTTCAAGGGGAAATATTTGTGAGAATGGGTTGTTCTCATCACATGTACATGTTTCACACTAATTCCATGCACTCTTTCACAAGTATCACCTTTATCCTCTCAAAGTCTATCATCAGAGTCACACTGGTCATAAGTTGCCACAAAGGTTGTTGCATTAAGCGAAGTATGTTTTTATATGTTATGGATGGTCGATGTTGTATCACTAAGTGTTAAAGTGTGTGATCATAGTCAATTTCTATCACTATTCACATTGGTTCCACTAATCCCACACTTAACCAAATTCTAGATTTCCCTTAGCAACCTAGCCTCATCCATCTTTCCTGAACTGTGCACTTCACATCTGCAACCCTAAATATTTTCCATTCCTGGCTAGAACTACATTGTGAAAAAAGCCTAGATACCCTTAGCATCCAAAACTACATAGTTACTTCATATAGTGTCATTCCCTCATCCAAAACCCACTTCCTCCAAACACTACACAGTTTTTTCCTTTAGGCATCTCAGTTGCCCAATCCACCTTACATTCTGAAACTGTGTAGATGTGTCCTCCCAGGGCCACATATAATAGTAGTCACTACCCACTTAAAATATACAATTGTGTCTCTTAGTGGCCATGAAGAAGGATGAAATGCTAGATGACTCTCAAGGAGCTAAGGATAAAGATAACAAGGCCAAGGAACCCAAGGTATTATAGAAGATCAGGATCGCATGAAGACTCCACCTGATGCATAACCCTTTGGAGTGCAGGTATGGAAAATTTGAATTATTCCTCTTAGTATAGCATGAAGGACCACTTATCACTGTTATATCACTTTTTTTCTTCAATGAAATGCATGGTTGAAAGCACTGAAATCCATTCCATGTGTTTCCTCTAAGTGTTTTTCTCCCTTTCGATTGTTGGATCAAATATAGTCTTTTAGTATTTTTGGTTGTTATGTCATGCTTTCGATTCTTTTTGGTGACCTCAAAGGTTGGTATTTGTGTATACAAGTGGTCCTACCCATGTGAACACTTGTCGCACTCATACACAAAGTTTTAAGCACTGTCACACAAATGTCATCAAGGTCATCCTCAACTCTATCTCAAGTGTCTCATTTGTCTCTTTTAGTTCTAGAGAGTCTCACAGAGAGTAATGATTTGTATTTTTGTTCTGGTGGTCTATGTTGTCATTTCATCGAAGTATGCTATGTTTCTGATCACAATTTCAAGGTCCTCACAAGTTCACCTACCTCCCACACAACCATTTTACTAAAAATCCATCTAATCAAACAACTCTCTTCACCAGACATTAACTGAGTTGCACACTATGCAGTCTCAATCCTCAATTATGGTGCTCTACTACCTAGAACTATGAAGTTCATAGGAAATTTCCCGTAGGGAAGTTGCACTGTGAAATACCAAAGTTGAGAAACCTACTTTACTTCCTAGAAATGGACATAAGCTGCCTCAAGCTTGACCTGAACTAAGTATTTCACAAAATCAGTCATCAAGCCTCCCCCTACCTACTGGAACATCGTAATGCATAGATAACCCGACATACTTTGTCTCCAAAAAATGCGTAGAAGTGTTCCCCAATGTCCTCCCTCAGTCAGGACTCAATGATCTACAGAATTGTGCAAAAATGTCCTCCTAGGCCCCTCTATTTTCCAGTCCTACCTTGCCTCTAAGAACTTTGCAGACCTGCCTCTTAGGGTCCCATCTTGTAGTGGCCACTGACTATACCAACTATGCAATCCTATCTCCCAATGGCCTCTGTGCAATTTTTCTCGGCAGTGAAGATTGTGCTCATGAGTTCCTCAGCCAAGCATGAGTTGTGCTCTATGAAATCTCAATGACCAATCTCCCTCCCTGTCACTTGAGATTGAGAAATGCACATTTACTAGGCCTTCTTTCCAAACCTATCACCTGTCTTAGGCTTAGTCCATTTATAATATTGCATCATCTTAGACTAGGGAGCTTTTGGATTTGATGTCTTCCCGTCATGAGTGAATTGTAGGAATAGGTACACTATTAGATCATGGTGAGACAATGAAGAAGGAGAAGGAGGAGCGAACATGCTAGAATACTCACTTACATCTAGACGAACAAAGAATCTTATCAAGCACAAGCAAAGGGAACATTTGCATGCAACCACCTCTCAAGAACAAATATCGTTGAAGACCCTGCATCATCAAGTTATGCAGAGGAGAAGAGAATGTACATCCAAGAACACATTCATGGATGTTTGACAAACCTTGTTGGTTCTTGTGTGTCTCTTCCTGGGTGGTACTATTACCTCTCACTTAGAGGCTCACTTTTCTCCCCCCTTTTAGTAGTAAAAGAACCTTGACACAGTTATGTTACGCACTCACCAAGCACACTTACCTTTCTATTTGAAGATACGAATGTAACACTCTCATGTGCTAATAGCTAGAAACAAGGAAAATCTATAAGTGTATGGAAACCAAGCCTTTATACCATATGGGACTCTAAAACCAAATATTTTGAGGTCTATTTGGGACTTCATATCAAGGAGATCCCCTTGGTTGATAGATTTCCAGCACCATCAACAACAAGTGATCAATTATTCGGGATTTGTGCAAGGAAATACAAAATTTCCCTATTTTTTAGGAGATAAATTTCTCCTAAATTGAACAAGGAAATAAGAGAAAACTAGAGAATTGAATTGGATAAGTGTTGGCTAGATCAGGACAACCAATAAGAGAGAATGTTTATAGTGTAGGGTGTGCTTCAGAGTTGAAGAAATACATTGTAATGGTTTCTCATTCTCATATGATTAATGAAAAGCAGTGAAGGGATTTTTCCTAGTTGGGTTCCCCTGTAAAATCATTGTGTTCTCTTGGTTTTGATGGTTGTAATTCATTGCATGTGTTTCTAAATTGTGATTTCCATTATGTAGTATTGTAGAGCATTGCATTCTCTTGGATTTTTTTTTTTTTTTTTAGTTTGAATTCATTAGTAGTAGATAATTTATATTAATTTCTACATCAAGAAGTTAAAGAATTTTTACAAGTAGTCAAAGCATAAGCTTTAGTTCAAGGATGATTGGAAAGGTAATCAGAATACTAAAGAAAAATGGCCCAATGTTGGCTTAAGGGAGCTTAGACCCAAGTTCAAAGTTAGCTATACTAACCAACAAAACCCTACACTACCGACCCTTTCAGAAACAAACTGCATATTACAGGCTGCAATCTCACCCGAGGCAGTATTGGGGGATGTCAAAACCAAGTTTATGCATCTAAAGGACTATGTGATGTGTTTATGTTACTCCTAGGGCTTTATTCTAACCTCACAAACCCCAACCCTTGAAACCCATAAATTACAATAACTAATAGATAACAGATCCAAACTCTTCGCTACTTGTTGTAAACATTCATAACATCATGCCATTAACACGATTTACCACTTTTGCACACCAATTAAGTACATTTCATGATAAATGCAGTAAATAGAGTGAATATACAGTAATTTTAGAAGTAAAGAATAATACACATATACATAGATAATGCTCCAAAACAACCTTTATTATGCTCATATCTTCAACTATAAAATCTTTTTTCCATGTGCACGCAGCTGTAGGGTCCCATGCACTTAGCTGCATACTTAACAAGGTCTTTACACACACAACTACAAGAGCCTTCCCCTTTGCCCAAGTACATAATACAACATTCTCTTACTTAGATCATTCACCGCTTGATTAACTAATTGACTTCTTATGACTCTCTATGTATCCTTTTTATAGCATTCTCTATTACAATACCATGGCTCGTGAACCATGGGTGGGTCACAAAACAACTTAACTCCTAAAAAACTAAGGGGTTTCAACCTTCTTAAAGCCCCTTTGACTCCTATTGACCTTTGCACTCCACTCCTCAAAATGCGAAGACTTTACAATAATAACGATTTTTTTTACAAAATTTACCCTAGGGGACCCTGTCACAATAGACCCCCAACACAAAGTCGTGACTCATCCTGAGTCAATCTGCTGGTGTTGCCTCGATCTTTGCCTACAGAGCACTGAACACTATCTTCAATGTTTGAAGATCTACTATTCCCTGCGCAACGGTTTGATGAACCTCCTCAACCAATTGTTCTGTAGTTGGACCTTTGACTGCAATGCCCATGGTTCTCTGTGTCTACTGCATAGCCTTTAGCTTGTAGCCATATATACTACTGGTGCTGGCACTTCATCAGCATGACACTTTTTCATGACTTTTCCAACCAATATTTGTGTAGTGAACTGCAATGTTCCATCTGAGATGGAACTAATCGCATAGTCATCTGACTTCTTCACCAGACCGAACTCACTCTTCTTCTAGTCCATTAACTTCGTCTCCTATGATTTTCCTACAAAATCATCTGCAGGGTCTACTCCTTGATACGAAAACAAAATTATCCCGTGAATCAAAGGCACCCAACCAACCAAACCAACCAACCAAAGGCACCCATCATGAATCGACATCAATAATTGATGTACACAAACAATATTAATGGCACTTCACTAAAATGCAACACCCATAACATATTGAGCAACCCTGTGCACTCAAATCTGGCTACCCAATTCATTAGTTTGAGTCCTGTAACATCTGACTCCTCATAGTATACTTTCTTTAAGTATTTGTTTGGTCCCAGCTATGGGAACTTCAAGAAGTCCCCTAGGTCCCAGTTCTCCATCTTCAAATACAGTATTTAGGCCATCATATTTCCCTTAAAAGGTACATTTTCTAGCAACAATGGTGTGGAGACAATGAACTTTGCTGAATCTAGGTATTTAGTAACCTTGGCAGTGGATTTCCTCAGTGGTATATAAGGTGAGAGCCGAGTAATCGACATGACTTCATCTTCATAAATTTCTTCAATATCCATTGTGAGCTCTTCTTTGTCTAAGTCTAGGGGTTCCGTCAGCTGCTTGGTTCTATCCATCTTCCCCTTTTGTCTGACCACTGTTGGATCTTTTCGCGGTGATTGCCACACCAATGCTTGATGGGTATTCTTCTACTTCTTTTCTCTTACCATGGAGGAAAATGGTTTAGGTCTCGATGACCTAGGTTGCATAATAGGAAAATTTGTAGGCACATGTTGGGTTGGCTCAGGTCAAGTTGTAATCATTCTCTCTAGGAATATTTTGTGGTACCAATCTATTAAATTCCTGAATCGTGGCTGTGGAATATTCTCTCGAAGTATTTTCCAATCCTATGAAGACATACATCAATTCTCTTGGTGCAAACTAAAGTGAAAAAGTTCAAGGAAATTTCTCAGGAAGAAAAGTGTTTGAATGTGGAGCAGGATACTGTATTTATAGCCTAATTTGAATTCAAATCCATTTGTTCCCTCCAAATACCTGCCATTAATGCGCGTTTGGTGGTAAATTTCCAAATATATGCTCCTTAAATTCTCTCCCACTCCTTTAATGGAAAAATTTCCATCCAATCAACTGCAGTGCTTCCAATGGACGCTTTTTGGCTAGGATGCGTAGGACCCACCATTCTATCACAACTCTCCTATGCACCTTCCTTCGATTCATCACACAACCCATTCACTTCACCAAACTATCCTTCTGGAAGTGTAGTTTATAATCCCGCACTCCCTTGCAACTGCCTGGAGTACTAATGTTGTCCTACATTCATATAGTCATTACGCAGGTGTGGGATCACCCCTATACAACTTTAACCGACTCCCATTGACCTTTCCTAGAAATAATTATCTCTTCAACTTCGCAATATGAACTGCACCTCCATTTGTAATCTCCTTGACAATATATGGCCCCAACCAATGCATATGAAATTTCCCTAGAAACTTCATGGACTTACTATCATACATAGATACTAAATCTCCACTCTTAAAGGTGTGCTGCTTAATATGGTGATCATGTCATGCCTTTTCATGATCTTTCTGCACCTCCTTAATTAAACCGACCATGAAGCTATCTTCCTCCAACTAAACTAACTACGAAATATGTTCTTCCATGGTATCCTGATCAACCATCTCTATAACTACAACAATCCACAAACTTGGCACGATGTACTCCATCAACATCATAGCTTCTTGTCCATAAACCAGTCTAAATTGTGTCTATCCAGTCAACCTTTTACAGGTAGTTTTGTATGCCCACAGAAAATTTGGTATGCGCACATCCCAATCATTCTGATTTGCATTAGAAATATTCATTAAAGCATTCTCCATGATTTTATTAAAGGCTTCCACTGTTTCATTTGCTTGAGGGTGATACAACATGCATTTCTGGTGAGACATCTGGAACTCTTGAAGCATGGAAGAAATCGTTTCATTCAAGAAGTACGAACCCCTATCACTTATCAAAATTTTAAGGTAGCCAATCCAAGACAAATGTATTCAAAAATTAACTTCGCCACTGTAGCCACACTACAATCCTTCACAGGCTACACCTTAGCCTACCTCATCAAGTATTCGGTCGCTATAATGATGTATCTTGCTCCTGTCTTCTTTCCTTATGGCTGAATTGGTCCCATGAAGTCTATTGACCACTGATCGAATTCCTATAATTACACTTGTGGGTTTATAAGAAATTCATCCCTTTGCAACAACCTCCCAGTTCTTTGATAGACATCACATGCCCTGTAATAATCCTTGGAATCCTTATGCACAGTTGACCACCATAGTCCTACTCATAGGATCTTCTGCACAATTTCTCTTCCTGCATAATGTTCTCCTGAAACTCCTCCATATGATTCAACAAGGATACTTTGTCTTTCAAAATATGGGGCATACCTATGTAGCACTTCATCCAATCCCTTTTTATATAAGTGCCCTACAATAACATAAAAATCTACATCCTTGACCACCAATTCTTTCTTTTTCTATGTCATATATCCTTCACGAGATGTACCCATAGACAATAATTGGATTATGTCTACAAAATGTTCATATGTGTCACACATAGAAAAGAGATGCACGTTAGGCAACCCTTCATCCAGATTTATAGGCTTGTCATCATTCGTAATCCGCAAGAGGTGATATGGTCCAACATTTAATCACCCTGGCTTCACAACTACTTCAAAGTCATATTCTTGAAAGAGCAACAACCATCTACAAATCCCCCCCCCCCCCCCCCAACACAACCTTTTGACCAAGTAACTTCAAAGCAGAATGGTCTATGTACATTTTGAAGCACGCACCCAACAAATAGTGCCCAAACTTTTGGAGTGCATACACCATGACCAATATTTTGTGCTCTCTGGTTAAATAACTCTTTTATTCCTTCGATAACTTCCTACTCGCAAATGCTATCAGATGGTCAATATCACATGCACCTGGTTGGGTTAGCACAACTCCTAATGCTATGTAGGATGCATCTACATGTACGTGGAATTCCTTCTTCCAGTCGGAGAACACTAGAATAGGTGATGTGACTATTTTTTCCTTCAATACATCCAAACTCTTCTGGAAATCATCATCCCGACAAAACATTGCATCCTTCTTCAAAAATCTCTCCATGGGTGTTGTGATCCGCGCATATGATTTGATGAAATTCCTATAATATTCTGTATGGACCAACGTTGCGCGCAACTATTTGATATTCCTCAGAGGCTCCAAACTGATAATTACTACAATTTTGGTAGGGTCTACCATCAACCCTTGCTTACAGACGACATGGACCAAGATTATCCCATATGGTACACATAATATGCACTTCTTCAAATTAAGGGATATCTAATACTTTCAACAAGTATCTAGCATGAGGCAAAGACTATAAACATGCTTCTTTACTAGCCTAAACAATGTCAAATCATCAAAGTAAACCTCCAAAAAATTATGAATAAATTCCTTGAAAGATGAGACTACCACCCTAGAAAATATTGCAGGGGCATTCTTAAGTCCAAAGGGCATAACTATATACTGAAAAAATCCCATTCTATAGCGAAGGTAGCCTTACTCTAATCCTCTGACATAACTTTAATTTGATGATATCCTGAGAACACAACTGTAAACAAATATGATTCCTAACCTCCAACTTTCTCTAATGCTCCATTTGTGAATGGCATCAAGAATGGATCATGAACACAAGCATCATTCAACTTTCTTAAATCTATGTAGATCTGAATTTTTCCCTTCGTCTTATTTTTCTGAACCACCATAGGGCTAACATAGTTCGAGTCTTCTACAGGCTCAATATCCTAGTTGTAAGCATCTTATCCAATTCTTTGCGCACTTTTACATTGTACTTATAATTCAACCAGTATGGGCGTTGATTCACTAGATTCACATTTGGCTTTAGAGTGATCTTCATGAAACCAAAATCACCTAATATTCACTTTAGATTAGTTAAATTTGTGGGAAATAAGTCATGTTACTCCCTTAATAACTCTGCGACTTTGTCCACTATGTCCTCATACCAATAATCACATATGTTTGTGAACTTCCGTTGCATTTCCAACCCAATATTCATCTACTTAGTCTTCAAGGGCTTTGAGATGTTAGGGACTTTTGCCTTAGGCTTGATGACTTCGCAGTGTCCTTCTAACTCGAGAATACTAGTGTTTCTATGATCTTCCTCACCTTCCTTTGTTGTCACATTGTAGCATTCTAGAGCATGGTGCAGCTGCGTACTCCAGTATAGCTGTACCCACATGATAGGTTAGTCAGGAATTCTGAATATTGTAGATTTGATCTCCTGTAACGCTTCATCAATACACTCAAATCCATCCTCAAAATTGAAAGATAACAAAAAAAAATTCCTTCAGAACATCTCACTCTATGATTGGAAGAGTATCCAAACTGTGGTTCTTCTCCCCATGCTTTTGTTCATTGAGACAGATGCTTGCACAAATTTCCCTTCCCTGTATATTTTTTTGTATTGCAGATATTGGCATAGCCAAACCGCAACTTCATCATCTATCGATATTCCTCCCAGTCTGCAAAGTTGTTCTTATGTGTGCCCCACCATCTGGTAGGCGTAGTTCTTAGTGCGATGTCTAATGCCTAGAATCGATATTCCTCTAGTACATCCCTTCCAAATTTATCCAAAAATAAATTGGCATCTTCTAAACCATCATAATGTGCTAAGTTACATACCTTAGTGGATATACATCAGAGTGACTTAGTAAGCATGTTACATTGCAGCGACGATACCTCATGCAATCTATTATGTGAGTGCTCAAACTCCTCATCTAAATCTAAATTGCAGGAATTGTCCTTCTCCCAAATAATTCACCCATCCGTCATAGGGTTGATCCAATCCTCATCCCACATAGTAAGTTTATATATTTTCTCAATATCATCCTCCTCATAATAATCTCAGACTGGTTTAGTATATCACACACCCTCAGCCAGATCCAATGGAACAATAACCCTAAGTTCCTTCTTCTCAAATGTCATGTTGCACTTCTTGAGGTCGGTGACTATGTTCATATCAAATTCCCAATCAATACCAAACAGCTCCAGGTATGGATTATTTTCATCCACTATTTTGATCACTTCAAAATCGGCTATGGCATGCACCCCTTCAATATCCACTATTACTCCATGTAGGCACCCCATAGGAATAATCTTGTGTTGGTTCTTCAATATCACCTGGATCGGGGATTAGTAAAGTTCTGGTTTTCCAATTCCTTCCTAGGTTTGTTTTGTCAAAGAATTTGCATTAGATCCTAGATCAAGGATTTCCTAGTCCATTTCAAATTCTCCAATTTGGGCAGTCAATCTCATCTCTTTACCAATCATTTTCTTATCTTTGTCCACCTTATGCATTGTACGTTGCTCAGGCAGTGGCTTCCCCTTGTTAGCATAGTTATCTATTAACTCTTACAATCCCTCTACTTCTTTTTGATCCCTTAGGAGCTTCATGCAGGTCTATAAGAAAGATGTTAGTAATGATGGATCTACTTCCCATGCAATACTGACTTCTACAGGTTTCTCCGTGCGTGTACCCTGAGCCCTTAATGTAGAATCTCACGTGTCCACAAATCTCCTCTTTGCCTCCATAAAAGTTTCCTTTTCTTTATTCAAATAAAATCTAGCCTTCTTTTCAATAGCCTTACGTACCCATACATTTTCTTATGGTAGTTTCCCTTTATCCTCCTCAGTATCTATACCGCTTTGCGTAACAATACTAACACTAGGTCCATCTTCATGTGGTTTTGATCTCATCATCTAGATATTCTATGTAGGTTGATGGGTCTAGGTCTTCTTTTCTTACATCTTCATGATGAGCACAATATTATATGACATGATAAAACTATCGACAATATTGATAATAGTGGTGCATTGGATTATGAAAATCTTGCGCGAAGTGACCTGGTTCTCCACAATTGTAATAGATGGTCTGGCCATGATCTCTTCCAGCTCCTCCCCCTCGTCCTCTTCCTCATCCATAGAATTTTCTGCATGCTTTAGTTATGCCTTAATCCTGTTGAGGTGACTCTATCTGTACTCTATATGTTGGGGTTTTGTCCACCATTAATTCATAACTTCAACAATTACGCTTGTCATGACCTACAGACTTACAAAATTTGCAAAAAAATTGTTGGGGAGTCTGCACAAACTTTTGTAACAAATTACAATTGTCTATCATATTTTTTCTTATGATCTAGTAGATAGTGCACCAAGTTACCACACCTGTACTCGTCCCAACGGTATTTTCTAGCTTCAGGGGACATGACCTCCCCCATCTAGATAATTCTGACACACCAAGAAATGATCCTTGTCATGACCGTGGCCATTTCATTTTAAGTGCCATACTTCCATGCAAATCTCATTTTTGACTTATTTTCCCTTTTTGAGGCTCTGGAACTCCATATTAGGGAAAATTATAAGGATGGAAAGTTATCCTGAAGTTTAAAAACATTGGTGAATCTCACTAGTCCCTAATATGCTAACTATAAAATTTTTATTGATGTATTTATATAGTTATTAAAATTTATAATGATTTTATATATATACTCTATGTAATTTTGGTGATTTTTAAGGTAAAAGAATTTTATATCATAAAATTGGGGCGAAACATTTTTATAAAAAATGTAAATTGGTGAATCTATTTTTGGAAAAATCATGGAAAATTAGCCCACCTATGAATTTTTGCCCCCTAAAATTTTCCATGCTCCATATGTAGGCTATCCAACTATGAATGAATCTATTTCACTCCCAAATTCATAGGCTGAATAGGTGAGGCTTCCAACTTCATGGAAATCTCTTGTGCCTTAGCTTGTGTTCCAATATTTTGTTGTGATAGTGGCAATATCGAATGAGGTAATAGTGAAGAAATATACCAATCCTTGTGTTGTTCGTCTATGATCTTCATATTAGCTTGTTGTAGTAGACATCTTAGCCTTTGATTGAAATCCTATGCAAACGCATTTACATTTTGCTTGATCCCTTTGACTTCTATTACAGACTCAACTTGAGACTTAGGCTTTCCAAATTCATTATTCAACGCATCTCTCGTATCTTTAAACTTCACATTTGGATGAGCTGTAGTATACTTAATATATCATCTTAGTGTCCTAACTTGCAATGATGTGACCAACTGTGCTTTCTTCAAGTCATCATCTATTACCTGTTGTGACTTCCACACAACATCTGCTACAAACAAAAGTTGTTTAGGGTCTTTTGTCCCCAGACCCTTAAATATGGGAATCTTCATAACAATCACCATATTGAATAATGGAGGTGGAGGTGGAGGTGGAGGTGGAGGTGGAGGTGTAGGTGTAGGTGTGTGAGGTGGAGGTGATGGTGGAGGTGGAGTGGATGGATGTGTTATTCCCGCGATACCCTATTTTACCATCTGCATCGCACCTTGAGGCGTCTTCAAACTATTACTTTCTTTTCCACTATCATATGATCCCAATAAGGGACTCTACTTAGCTCCTGAATCTAGATTTCTTCTTAATGGCTTTCCACTTCACATAGTTCCTGTCAAGTCTCAACTAAACATCAATTTAGTGGCATAACTTGTTTCTCATATAATAACATTTTAATCCAAGTTTTTAGGGAGTTCAGATACTTAACTCTTGGTCCTTTAAAAAACCAATGTTCAGCTTCGCTATAACTTATAGATGTGTCAATCACAAACTCACTAACGAATCCACCCAAAATACTATCGATCTAATAGTCGACAACCCTATCAATCTTCTTTTCTGAACTTTCCAGGGAGTCCACACAATAGAGTTATCCAACTTCCACATAACTTGACTATCTACCAATTTAGCCAACCATTTGTATAATTTGTATGGAAAAGAGTAGAAGAAAATATTGTGTTCTTATGTATGCAGGTATCTATTCAACCACTCTTCCTTCAACAAGTGCAAATTCCTATTTTCCGGGGCTGCAAACTCGTGCAGCTTCCAATCTATCCACTTCTTGATCTCTTTCTTAGCCAGTATCCACTTATGGCTCATCACATATTCCTAAGATAGATCTCGGTCCTAGAAATAGAACCATTTGTTGGCTTAAGGGGGCTTGGACCTAGGTTTAGAGTTAGTTGTGCTAACAACCAAAACCCTACACTACCAACCCTTTCAGAAACAACCTGCGTAGTTCAAGTTGTAGTCTCACCTGAGGGAGTATTTGGGGATGCCAAAACTAGGTTTCTACATCCAAAGGACTATGTGATGTGTTTTTGTTACTCCTAGGGCTTTATTATGACCTTTGTGAACCCTAACACTTGAAACCCAAAAATTACAGTAACTAACAGATAACAAATTCAAATTGTTTGCTACTTGTTCTAATCATTCATAACATCATGCAATTAAATGATATACCACTTTTGCGCACCCATTAATTACATTTCATGATAAATGCAGTAAACATAGCAAATATATAGTAATTTAAAAAGTAAATAAAAATACATAGATATACAGATAATGCTCCAAAACAAACTTTCTTATGCTCAGATCTTCAATTACAGACTGGTTTTTCCCTATGCACATAGCTGGGGGGGCCCATAAACTCAGTTGCGGACTTACCAAGGTCTTCATGCACACAGCTACGGGAGCCTTCCCCTTCGCTTAAGTACAAAATACAATCTTCTCTTACTTAGATCATTCACTACTTGATTAATTGACTCACTTCTTATGAATCTCTATGACTCCTTTTTATAGCATTGTCTATTACAATACAATAGTCCGCGAGCCATGGGTGGGTTGAAAAACAAATTAAATCCTAACAAACTAAGGATTTTACCTTCCTAAATTCCCTTTGACTCTTATTGAACTCCCTACTCTTCTCCTCAAAATGCAGAGACTTTACAATAATAATTTTTTTTTTTACAAAATTTACCCCAGGGGACCCTGCCCCAACACCTCATAAATAAGGAAGATCTAAAGATGTAGGTGAGAAATAAGATGTATCCCCTCATAAGAAGTTTAGTGCAACTGAGAAGGGATATGGGTCTTAGCATGGAGAGAAATATAATAAAGGAAATGGCAGAGAACAATAGAAGAGTTGGATTTGTAGTAAAGACCATTGCAAGAAGAATTTTCCATTATACCAGTGTCTCAAGCCATAAATTTACGATGCTCAAAAGACACAAACAATTGGGGATGTTGGTGAGAGTATTCCTCATATCTATGAAACACTTGATAACATTTAGGCAGACCATCAAGAATCTATTATTGATATGAAAGGTAAGATTTGTGATCAAGTTTGTTCCATTTTGATTGATCCTAGATCAAATTATAGCTATGTTATTCCTAACCTAGTGGATCAATGTCATTTGAATAAATAAGTGCATGCAAAATATGAGTCGGTGCAATTGGCTATTAGGACCAAGAGAATAGTTCATCAATGGATGAAGTATTGTGCATTTGATCTTAATGGTATTCCTACAAAAACACATATAACTTTGTTTCCTTTGGGTTCATATAGCATGACTTTGGGTATGGACTAGCTGTTCATACATAGGACCAAGGTGGATTGCTATGACAAGGCCATCAAATGCCTGGATGATGATGGAGAAAAGAAAATCTTGTAGGGAAAGAAGAGGCCTATATAAGTGAGAATGGTTACAACTGTGCAAGCTAAACACAATTGCAGGAAAGAGTGTGTATTGATTGCAGTTCATGTTTTTAGTGATAAAGGGAAGATATTGAGGATGATGAAACCTTGAGGAGGTATCCTATTTTACAATAGTTTCAATATGTGTTTCCCATAGAGATTCCAAAGTTGCATCCTCATAGAGAGGTGCATTTCTCTATTGATTTGGTACTAGGAGTAACACCAACATCTAAGGAACCACATAAGATGAGCACTCCGAAGTTGTTGGAACTAAAACTACATCTTAAAACGATGCCTGATAAGGGATACATAAGGCCAAGTGTGTCACCTTTGGGTGCACCTGTGTTATTTGTAAAGAAGAGGGACAGTACTATCAGATTGTGCAAGGATTATAAGAAACTAAACAAGGTGACAGTCAAGAACAAGTACCCATTGCCTCATATTAATTATTTTTTTGATCAACTAAAGGGATCAACAATATTTTTGAAGATTGATTTGAGATCAAGAAATCATCAAGTGCACATCAAAGAAGAAGGCATTTACAAGGTATGGGCACTATGAGTTTATGGTGGTTCCTTTTGGTATTACTATTGCTCCAACCACTTTCATGTGTTTGATGCAAAATGTGTTGCACCCTTATCTAGATAAGTTTGTGATAGTCTTTGTTGATGATACATTGGTCTATTCAAAGAATGAGGAAGAGCATGTAGGGCACTTGACATCGGTAATGACATTGTTGAGAGAGAATAAGTTGTATGCTAAGCTTAGCAAGTGTAGTTTCTTTCAGTCTCAGATTCATTACTTGGGACATGTTGTTCCCTAGGAAGGGATAACAGTGGATTCGAAAAATATTAAGACTATCATGGAGTGGCCAACTCCAAGGAATATGGACGAGGTTAGATCATTCATGGGACTAGCAGTTTATTCTAGTTGGTTCATCAGATAATTCTCTAAGAATGTCTATCTTATCACATCCTTGAAGAGGAAAGGGAAGATGTTTGCATGGATTGAGGAGTGCGAAACTATGTTTTAGAAATTGAAGAATTTGCTTACTAATGCTTTAGTTTTGAAGATTATAGTTCCTAATAAGGAGTTTGTGGTTTTTACAGATGTATGTAAATAAGGACTTGGTGGAGTCTTGATGTAGGAAGGGCAGATGGTTTGTTATGAGTCAAGAAGGATGAATGAACATGAGAGGAACTACATAGCTCGTGATATTGAGTTGGAATCTATCATTCATGCATTGAATATGTGGAGATGTTATCTTATTGGAAGAATGATCATCATGATGAGTGATCACAGTGGACAAAGGTACTTGTTTGAATAACCCAATCTAAATGCCAGGAAAGCTAGGTGGTTGGCTACTCTCAGTGAGTTTGATTTTGATATCAAGTACATCAAAGGAAAAGGGAACAAGGTTGTGGATGCTCTCAATAGGATATTGTAGGTGAATCATATCTTAGCTATGAGCTCTTATGGGATATATTTATAGGAAAAGATCTTACATGTAGGGTGGAGTTGATTTGCAAGAGCTCTTATGTGATAGATTTGTAGCTAAAGGATATTTATGGGTGGAGTTGTAATATTCATATTAGCTAGAGTGATATAATTAACATGGTGTTGATTGGACCAAATATGTTGAAAGATATGGAGCAATAAATACAGGTTATCAAAAGGAATTTAAAGGTACCACTAGAAAAACAAAAGAGCTATGTGGATCAACATAAAGCATTCAAGAAGTTTCAGGTTGGGGAGTATGTGTACTTGCACATCAAGCCAAGAGGATATCCTTAAGGATTGGGTCCTATGCCAAGTTGGAACCTCAATATTTTAGGAATTTTGATATTCTTGAGAGGATTGGACTAGTGGCCTACAAATTTATTTTCCACCATTAGTTAAAGTCCATAATGTTTTCCATGTTTCATTCCTTAAGAGGTATTTACATGATGCTAATCATATGATTGATTAGTTTGTATTATAGGTGGAACCAAAGGGAGAGTTCCATCTAGAGCCATAATGAATATTGCAGAAGAAACAACTCATACTCCAAAACTGAGAAATAGAACAAGTTAAAGTACTGTGGAAGCAGTTTGGGCCCGATGAAGCTACATGGGAGATGGGTGATTAGATGAAAAAATTATATCATTATTTATTTGTTGTGTTATAAAGCTCCAATAAGTAGTATATTTTGTTTCCAGTGGTTTTTTAGCTACTACAACCCCCCTCCAAAAATTTTCTATGCTTTATTTTGGAGCCTATCTTCTATTCATAAGAACTTATATTTCATGGCGATCAAAGGTTAATACTATTTTTTATTGTCAATATCAATTTTATTTACATAAAATTCTTATGGTGACTTCATTAGTTTGTCTTGATGATGATCAATTATTGTCGACAAAAAATGAACAACTTCTAAACACAAGCTAATGTATGCCTTGATCTTACACCAAATGTTGGTTTTCCCTCTAGGAATTGTGCGATCGGCCCCTACCACTAGAGCCTAAAAAATCCATGATGATTCCAACTACACAATCCCTTGAAGATAAGAACTGCACAATCCTGAGAGACTGGTAGTCATTGGGCATGTGAATTGTGCAACCATTCATTGAGAGTCAAGACTGTGTAACTCACTGAGTCAGTGGATTATGGAATCCCCTGTCCTTATGAATTGTGAAATCCCTTCAACCAATGATACTTTTTGGTTCCCTGGAGAAATAAAGTGTGCATCCATATAAAATAGGGAGTGCACAATCACCTTTGGACAAGTAGCACAAAGTTTGTATTTTCAATCATAGGACAAGTGTCGCTTCCTCAATTATTCTAGGCATGCGCATCATAAACCCTAACCTAATCCCATAGGGGATAGATGTACATAATAGAAGCTTGTATATCTCATTTTCACACTTGACATTGGAGCTCTTTCCTTCCCCACGATATCAAGGAGCTTCGGATTCAATTTGTAACACTTTTCGGGGTAAGTTTCTCATTCGTCAGTTTTTGCTGCTTTTTCTATCACTTTTATTGTTTTTGTCTCTATGAGTGTTTTTTCCAATTTATTTTCATGGTATTTGGTATGTCTATTATTATTAGCTTGTACAATTTCATTTTGGTCCATCATTTAATTTTTATAAGTGTCACATCACCTTATTTCATTTTTTCCTACTAGTAGTTGCCACTACTGGGCCTTCTTGTGCATGCATTTTTTTTATTTTTACATAACCTTTTATAGTCCATGATGTTGATTTATTTAACTCACATTAAGGCTGATATAAACTTTTTCCTACCCCAACATCAAATCTCAAAGTTTTTGTCTTTATCTCCTGGGAAGAACTACCCAATCCTTGAGCAGTTGTCACCTCTCTAATTGTGTATTTCACAACTCCAAGGGTCAAGTTTACCTCTTTCCCTCTAAGACTATAGAGTGCATAGTCACTAGAATTCCCTTCTATGAATTACACATTTCTAGTCCTCAGTTCCTAGCCTTGACCTCTGAGACTGCATAATGCACAATCCCTTCTCTCTCCTGCCCAACTGGGACTACACATTGCACAATCTCAAGCCTCAATCTTCATCCCTATCTATTGAGACTATGCAATGTAAAATTCCAAAATCCTAACTTGCCTCCTAGATCCCAACAGCATACAATCCTAGTCAATATGTTGCTAATTTAAGTTTGATTGGTGAGTCGACCTGCTTAAGCTTACTTGTTTTTCCATGAGTGCATTTCTTTTTACATTTACTATAGGTTTTTAGTTGATATTTTTTTCATCAGTAGTGATCATCATGCCTTGTAAGAAATCATCCTCAAAAGAAACAACAGAAAGAAGTATCGATGAACTGGGTGATAGCCCTCTAGTTACCGTTCCTATTCTATATGATACTCATATATTCATTGAAAAAGACTCTTACATCACAGGGCATATGGTCAAGTATGCATTCACATCCAAGAAATTCAAGGAAGATATGGAGAAAAAACATGCATATATTAACATCCAACAATCAATTTTTCATAGAGTTGCTTGCAGATTCCCATTCCAACCTTGCGCAAATGTCATCAAATGGATTCTAGAGCACTTGAATAGTAAAAGCATGAACCTTAGCAGTGTTAGTGGGAAAAAAATTTCTTCCTATTTAGCCCATTATTTTCACTTGATACAACACTTTCCTAAGCTAAAGGGATATCTGGATTCACATTTCTATGTAGTCACCAACTATTTAAACACTAAACATGTTATCAAGACATGGGTAAAAGAGCCATCTAAGTTCCACCAAACACCTAATAATACTTACAAGACTAAATCTATCAAAAAGGTGTTCCAATACATGATTGTGTTACGCTGCTAAATATATGGACAAAAGAATATTGAAACCTTCCGTGATGGATGGGTTTACATGTTGCATCATATTATCATGGTAGGGAGATATTTAATTGGTGATATTTTGGTTCAACAAATTAGGATTAATGTAAACAATGTAAAGAATCTAGATAAGGCCAATCAAGCTAAATTATACATGTTTGGATACCTGTTGGATGACATTTGTGTTTGGAATGATTTTCCTAACATGGATTGGAAATGGGCACCCAAGGAGCCTCTTGTTCACATTAATTGAAAATTAATTTTATAGTGCAATTACAAAGGATTCATTGAAAATATGGCTGACCACTTCCTCAAAGTCTAGTACCATATGATATTTGAAGAGGAATCCCCTTGCATGTACCGTCAAGCGATGGACATAATATTAGAAGTTTTTAATTGATTTGCCTCACCGGATGGTACTTACCTGAGAGTGTTCTAATGCTATAAATCATAATATTTGTTATTGAAATATGCCACATATAATTTGATCATGTAGAAGGTTCCATATTATCTTTCCATAGGCTTATTAACAATATTGTAGAGAAAAAAAATCACCTTGGCCTACCTTTCCTTTGTAGGATGGATCCTAAGAAATAAAGAACTTGAAGATTGCAGAAGCTAAAGGAAAAGAGTTGGATAACTTTAGGTTTGGAACAATAGATTATCATTAGTATGATCCTAGAGGTATTTGCAAGCAACATTGTGCCAAGTTGCATTTCAATTGGTCATGTGGGATGTACTCTAGACCATAGGAGGAGAAGATCAAGAACTTCTATAATGATTCTAGGACCCACACACCAAGAAACCAAGTAGGACCTTATCATGTTTTTATAGAAGACGACACTACTCTAGAATTAAGGAAACCAAAAAAGCATAACCCAGTGAGCATTACATATAAAAGGAAGTTTTCTTATAGTCTAGTGGAGAAGCAAAGCCACAAGTTCAAAGAGGATCTAGTTATTCTAAAAGCAGCCATGGAAACTGAGAAAAAGGGGTAGGAAGAAGAGTGAATATAGAAGGAATAACATGAAAAGAGAAAAGGAATAAATTTTGATGCAAGAAAAATCATTAAGAAGGAAGGAGGAAGAAGAAGCAATGTTGAAGCAAGAAAAAGAAGAAAAATAGAATCAGCTATAGGAAGAAGAAAATAAACAACAACATGATCAAGATCTTACTCAAGAGATTGAAGAACTAATAGTTATAAAATACATGGAGGTAGAACAAGAGAAAAAAAATCAAGATTTTCATCTTATGCCTAGTCTAGAACATATCATCAATCACTCAGCCTCCTCCTATAGATTGGAAAGCTCCAGGTGATGAAGAAGAAATTGCTTCTTTAGATGATAGCCCAGTCATGGGTATTTGTAGCTTGACTTTCAATGATATTAAAAGTAAATATTTGTAAGAAAGAAATAAGCATTTCCCCAATGAATTTACACATCCTAATTTAATTAATTCACAAATGGTAATTGTCATAGATACTAGGAGAAATCCTCAAACCATTGCCACAATTAATTTGTCTTTTGGAGGAGCTTCAAAGGAAAATACAAAGTATCTAATGGAATAAAACAAAAAAATGGAGAAGAATTTGGAAGCTCCGAGACAACAAATAGAACAACTCCAAGTAGAAACTCATAAGTTTTATTCGACAAATGTGCACTTGAAAGAGATTCAAGCGGCTATATATGGTGAAGCTCAAGCATTAGGAGATACTATGATGAATCATTATGAGGAGTTGGTCATCATGCATAAAGTAGTTTTCCCCTTGAATGATATGTAGAAGAAATCATGGGAGAATGCAAAATCTCTAACGACCATTCATCTAACCATCTCCACAATTCATGAAGGGGGAATGAATTATAGGGATGCACCACAAGAATTGGCAAGGAAAACCAAGAAACAAGCTAAGTTGGAGAAAGATGAAGTCAAAATGTTTATACAATCTAATAAACAACTCAACACTTTCATATAAAATATATTATATTGTTATGCATGGTTGTATAATAATGTGGAATCCCTGTTAAAATATCATAAGATCCCTTCAGTTAGGACATTCACAGAGGTAAAGGGTAGAAACATGGTCAGTCAGGAAGTTTCTGAATACATGGACGAGATAAAGCAGATTCCTACCAATGAAGACTTGGAGACCAATAGACACACCATGTAGAAATATATTGGTGGTCTTACTAATATTAATACTATTTTGTTCTTAGTAAATAAGGAGACACAAAACAGTTCCAAAACTATCTACCCATATGCAATGGAAGCTAAAGTCCACTTTTAGCCTAATATTCTTGCAAAGTTTGAGGAGACCATTGCACAATACAAATCTTGACATCACTATGTAACTAAATATTTACAAATTGAAGTTGATGAGCTAGAATTTCCTCAAAATTAAGCTTAATATGTTTAGTTTTTCTTATTAGGCTTGTGTTATTAGGCACTTCCCATTTTTGGCTCATATGGGTTTTCATATTATTTTATTTGAAATAAAATACGTAAATGGAAGTCCAAGTGTTAATTGTGGTTTATGAAAAGCCATTAGTTAGGAAAAGACAAAGGAATTCAAAGACTCATTAGTGTAGCTCAAAGGTCACAAAGGGAGATGAAGAGTCATCTCATTTGTTATAAATAAACCCTCATAACTCTACCGAGGGGCTTAGAACCAAAGGTTGGAAACTTTTTTTTGGAGCCTTGATGTTAAGACTGAAAAATCATACACCTACTAGTACAATCCATAAGAAATTAAAAGTTTCCAATAGAATGCAAAGGTGGACATTTTTCTAGTTGAATACATTATGAAGTTTAAAAAATAAAATTTCTCCTAAGGTCCAAAATTTATAAAGGAAAAACAATTAAGGCCATGTGTATAATTCTTTGATAAAATCACACACGCGGCATAACCTCCAAAATTCGTGCGATAGCAGAAGAGGGTGACTCAATGATCTGGGACCACTTTGAACACTTGGGGCCAACTCTCTGACATGAGATCTGTCTACTAAATCCAATTTTGAGTTGCCTTGGAGATATTCAACCCTCAATGGAATCCTCTTGTCCTACTCATGTGTCTTTATCATACATGTACCAAGACAGGGAAGAAGGATTCAAAAATATCTATATAAACAAACCATGGTATAACCAAAGCATGAGACATTGTTACGCTAGCCGAATTGCTATTTGAGAAAACCACCATTGCAGAAGCCAAGGAAGTGAAGAGCACTAGAATGTTGGCCAAATTGCTTCTAAGCAACCCAACATCTTAGGGAGAGAAGAGGAACCCACCACCGGAGAGTCTTCATACTTCTTTGAGAGAGAGGAGAAACTTGCAAAGACATTGAGGAAAGAAACCCCCTTACTAAGGTTATTTTAGCTCCATAGCTTAGAGAATTCTCTTCAAGTGTCTGAGATCATAATTGTATTCAAACTCTACCACCAACAATCAATAAAGAGATATTTTTCCATATACTATTGATGTGTTTTCTCCATTTGAGAAATGTTTTGTTTATGTACATCTTTGTTTAATTCAAGTTCATGTATGCATTGTTTCCACTACTTACAATGTTTTGTTTATTCAATTCTATCCACTAAAAACACAAATTTTGGCTGTGACCTTTGCAGGGAACAATATATCGCTAAGGGGGTTTCTTTTGGTACACTTGTGCTCCAAAAACACTACAACAAGAATTGCAACCATACTAATTGCTTTTCATTAATCTAGATGTTGTTTTTGTAGGACCTCCTCTCTACACAATCATTCTGCAAGGCATTCTTCACCTCCCTGGATTATTTACAAACTTCCAAGATCTATTCTGAGCCTGTGGAAGTAAAAAAAATTATGATCTTTCTCGTCCATGCACATTTTCCTTTGACAGATGTGAGTTCACGTCTGTTTCTACAAAAACAACAAGCGTGTGCCTGTATTTGAAAAAATTGTGCGGTAAACAAAGTGTTGGGTAGTGGATCCCCCCACAACATGTTTTTAGGGTTTAAAGCTCCAGTTTTGGTCAGTGTAATTTAAAGACTCTATGAAATGCATGTGCAGAGCGCTAAAGTCTAGGATGAGTCATAGGGTTGTGCCCTAAAATAATGTAGTTTAATGTAAAGTTGTGTCGGCCTACCCATGGTCCGTGGACCATGGGATTGTGTAAATAGAGCGTGGCTCTAAGTGTAAAGATAGTTTTTAGAAAGCAAGTAATAGATATATGTGAAGGAATGGTTAGAGGATAGAAGTGGATATGAAATGTATTGGGTCACAGTAGTAGGAAGAGGCTCTGCAGATGAGTGCACAAAGGTCGACTAGAGTTTGTAACTGAGTGTGTGGACCCCTACAACTAAGTGCACAAGGTGGATTCAAGTTTTTCATTGAATTGAACTTGAAAAGGATTATTAATAAAGATAAGTTTGATTTGGAATATTATGCATCTATGTTTCTATTTATCTCTATTCATTTATATTGTTTTTTATTACGTGCACTTAATTGAAAGTTAAATAAGTAATAATAATATTAGGGTTGCATGAACTAAGTCAAAACACTAATATAATAGCGCAGTAAGGATCGAGATCAGGCTAGTACTGTATTCGCACCCCTTACAGAGGTGCACACAGGCTGCTATGTAGAGCAGCACAAGCACACAAGTTCGGACTGCGAACCTCCAGAACCCTCATCAAAACTTCCCTAGGGTGCGGCAAACTAGTTCCAGCACCCTCTCATACTACTTCGGGTGAGAGCTTAGTCCGTTCTCTCCAGACTGTTGCCAAAAGGGCCAGTAGTACTGGGATTTGCTTGGATAAATCACTTCTGAACCTAGTTCGGGCCCCACTAAGCCAAAAAATTGTTCTGTTGTTGGGACCATGATCTACCTGAGGGATGTCTAATGTCATGCCACTGGAACCCAACAAGAAGGAAATTGAAGAGTGGTTGGACAAAAGGATTCACGAGTTCGCGACATAGGAAAACAAAACTCCGCAAGTATCTGAGAAAAAGTAGCTGGATCACTACGTTTATACAGAAATCCACAAGATTTTCTTTTCATCCTTTCCTTCTGAACTATATGAGTGGATCACGAGGTTAGCCGATAGTGAGGGAAGGTGTAGGCTTGACCAACCGATAGTGTGGACTCCAGAATTAGTGCGCAAATTGGAAGCCTCAGAAGATAAGATCGTGCTAGCTGTGGACCATTGGCTCAACTAGATAATAGGGGGATTTATCACTAAGTTTGCGATAGACAGGACCGTGACCTATAACGAAGAAAAAGGACGCTTTCTTAAAGGACTATGAGGCAATTATATTAAGTCTTTAAATACTTGTATTAAGATGTTATTGTGTGAAAAGAGGGTCATGCGAATACATTAATGTTTGGGATAGCATGGAGCGGAACGATCTACAAGAATAGTGACTAATTAGAAAACAATCCCTTAATTTCACCTTCATGAGAGAACGAGGAAGAGCTCGCTAAGGTCTCTCCGAGAAGCGTAGTCAATTTGATAAGGTAGCACATTCCGAGGTTACCACCTCCACCCATGCCACCACCCACTTCACCTCCCTCACCTCTATCTCCACCCACTCCACCGCCACCACCTCTTCCGTTCAGTATGGCAAGCATGATAAAACTACCAGTATTTAGATGGTTAGAGAATGAAGATCCGGACCAATTCTAGTTCATGGTAAGGGTAGTATAGGAAGTGCAAGGTGTCACATACAACAACATTAAGAAAGCTACATTAGTAAGCGTGCTACAGGATTGCACGTTGACATGGTATATCAAGCACTCTAACAAGCACCCAACTGCAGGGATAGCAAAAATCCAAATCACACTGAATAGGGAGTTCAGTAGGACAAAGTCAAAAACAAAATCAACCATCTGATTTAAAGAAATCACGATTCTCCTGGGTGAGACTCCCTCGGATCTGGATCAGTAGTTGAAAAGTATGATTTGAAAAGGACAATATGATGCTAATGGATGCACAACATCACACATGGTTTGTGGCATCCCTGACACCGCACTTGAGGACGACATTGTCACAACAGAAACTTTCCACCCAGGCTGAAGCATTGGAAATGGCGATGAGGTTGTATGAGACCCTGATACAAGACCCTGGGTTGGAAGTTCAACTAATCCACGTGAAAATATAGAATCTATGCTTGGAAATGCAAATTTTGAAGCAAGATAGGGCACCATGGCCAAAGGCACGTGAGGAAGTATGGTGCATAAAATGCAAAGGCCAGGGCCATGACAAGGATCATTGTCCAATGTTCGCGAACTACTTGGCAGGAGGGGGGCCAATGTCGTTGAGACCACAAGCACAGGCAAGGCCAAGTGCGACACCTGCGTTATGGTGTGCGATCTATCAGATAGGAGGAAAACACACGACGAACAATTGTCATTTGTTACAGAAGTATACACAGACTCCCCAACATTTGTTTTGTAATTTATGTTGGTAAGTAGGCCATGACGAATGCACTTGTCACAGCTACGAGCTAATGATGGATCGAACCCGAGCCTATAGGATGTAAACAAAAACATGAGTCATCGACCCAACTGCAGGGATGGCACGAGCTGGATTTCAAGGGTGAGGTTGAGGATGAGGAGGAATGGGACCAAGAAGGGGCCATAGATAGTTAATTTGTTACAATTGCGAAGGACCAGGGCATTATGCCCGCAATTGTGCCAACCTCATGAGGATATCCTGTTCGTACTGTGCTCAATTTGATCATGAAACAATAGATTATCCTACATTGATCACACAGATGTGCAAAAAGGGGTATTCTAGCCTCCTCCGACTCATAATATACAAATGATGAGGTCTGAACTGTGTGAAGAAGACCCGAATGTGAACATGATGCTCAGAAGTAGTGCGACCACATGGGAGGATAAGGGGAAGCATCTTGAGGAAGATACATGGGTTTGCAAGGCTCCTACAAAGGAACCTGAGTTTGACCTAGAACACACAAATAAGACATTCATGGAAGCTAAGAAGAGCTTCATAGAGGCCTCCACTTCAGGTAGTAAGGATCAACCAGAGCTAGGAATGGATCCTTCCATGCTCACTACCTTTCTGGAGACATGCATGAAATTGTTGTGCAAAAATAAGGTAGTTAAGGGACTACAAGAGTCCATCACCAGGTGTGCGGGGTTAGGAGAACCACGTGTAGTCCGAAAATTGGGAAAGCATGTATTGCACACTGGGATGGAAATGAGATTGATTATGCAGATTGGTGAGTATGAAATTGATCAGGTAATCCTAGATCTAGGTTCGGACGTGAATGTATTACCGAAGCAAACATGAGAATGTATGGGCAGGGCCACGTTACAGTGGTCCCCTATCCAACTATGAATGGTGAACCAATAAAATATTTTGCCTATGGGAAGGCCCACATTACAGTGGTCCCCTATCAAACTATGAATGGCGAACCAATAGAAGATTTTTCCTATGGGAAGGTTGCAAGGAGTAACAGTTCATATTAAAGGCGCGAGCACACAAACGGATTTTGAAGTGATACAGATTATCGATGACAACAATCCCTATCTTGTGTTGTTAGGAATAGACTGGGCCACTGATATGAACGGAGTCATCGACCTGAAAAAGTGGAAGATGATATTTGAGAAAAATTCAATACGCATAGTAGTCCCGCTAGACCCAGCAGAAGGAGTGCGCTATGATGATAGCAACGATGAGCTAGATTGTATTTACAAGATAACTGTGTGTGACCAGGATTGGGTGAATCTGACTGTAGATGGGAGAATCTCATGAATGCGTGGAAGCTCTTGCACTTTGGATTAAGACGAAGAAGTAAAGCGCTGTAAGAATCAGTTGAACGAAGTGACAGTGCTAAATTGCAACATGATGACTAGATCGCTGCATTGAATAACAATAGAGGCCCGAGACCTGCGGAAATATGATGGATTGATAGCGGTGCATGAATTCTTGGGAAAATTTGAAAGCGCAGTACCCGAACAACAATGGTTCGATGCACTGAAGTGGGCACTGTGCACAACACCTGCTCGCTGGTGTGGAACACATCAAGGAAATTTTGAGGATTGATGAGGATGTAGAAGGATGATGCACCTACAATTTGGGAAACCACAACGATGGTTAGAAGACAAATATGATGGACGAGATGACTTGCGCACACACCTCATGAAATGAACCAAGGCCTATGGGGAAGAACCACAGCCTGAATGGGTACATGTATCCTGCCATACCTTGGATGTCATAGCCATGAACTAGTATACTGAGACATAACTCTGATATGGCACAGGCGAATGGGATGTCTTGTACGAGGAATTTATGTTGACATTCACATTTGAAGACTGATGGTCAGATATTGTTGACGATGCGCTGCAAGCAATAAAAGCCACTATCTTCAAAATACCACAACAGCCACTAGAAATGCTTCAACTAGCATGGGAAACCCAGTTAAGCAGCGCCCTAGAATGTTATAACGTGCAGGTAGAAGAGGATGATGATGATCCCCGAAATATTAATATTCCAGAAATTGAAGGTTGTTGCGAGGTTTAAGGACCATCAATTGAGGATCCCAACATCCCCGCACCACTAAAAACGAAGCAAGTAAACATTAGCATAGAAGCGGAGCTGAAGTACGTGACGCTCGGGGACTATTGGGACAATGCTACGATGGATAAGGTCATTGAGTTACTCCATGAATATCAATACTTGTTCTCGACCAAAATCACGGACTTAAATAGGATCATTAGTGACTTAGGGATGATGAAGATCACTCTGAAACTGGATGCTAAGCTTATTAAGAAATGACCTTATTGCCTAAATCCAAAGTATAAAGAAAAGGTCCATGACGAATTAGACAAAATGCTCGCAGCTAGAATTATTGAACCAGTGGAAGAATCTGACTGGGTGAGTCTTATGGTAGTGTAGGAGAAAAAATAGAAGGGCAAAAGAAGAATATGCATGGACCTCAGGAATCTTAACGATGCCTGTGTTCCCGATCCATTCCTGACACCATTCATAGATGAAGTATTAGAGAATGTTGGCAGTTAGGAACCTTACTCATTCACGGATGGCTTCTCAGGGTACCATCAGATCAAGATTGCACCGGAAGATAGGAGCAAGACAACCTTCACAACAGAATGGAGCTATTTTCAATACAATGTTATGCCCTTTGGACTAAAGAATGCGCCAGTGATATTTTCGCGCATAGTAGTGGCCGTGTTCAAGGAATACATCCACAAGTTCTTGGAGGTCTATCTGGATGATAGGAATATTTTTGGGTTAGTTAAACTCCATGTAGCGAGCTTATGTTTGATGTTGGATACCTGTTTCTGACACCAGATTGCGCTAAACCTTAAAAAGTGCACCTTCCTCATTCCCTTTGGAAACCTGCTAGGCCGTGTGGTCTGCAAATAAGGTCTCATGGTGGACCATACAAATATTGTTTGTTATTTTGAATATGGAAGCACCGCGAAGTGTCAAACAACTACATGCTACATTGGGCACACTAGTTACTATAGAAAGTTTATCAAGAGCTATGCCCAAATAACAGCACCAATGGAAAAACTATTGAAAAAGGATGCTACATATTGTTCGAATGATGATTGTATGAAAAGTTTGGATGTTCTCAAGGAGAAATTGGCATCTGCTCCCATCCTGGTCTTCCCAAAATGGGATGTGGAATTTCACGTACATGTTGATTCGTTGTGTATTACGCTGGGAGATGCACTCTCGTAGGAAGGCATGGAAGGCATGGATCACCCGATCACGTTCACGAGTCGGTGGCTGTCCAAATCCAAGAAGAACTACTCTACTACTGAGCGTGAAGGGTTGGCAATGGTGTACATGCTCCAGAAATGCCGACACTATTTACTTGGCAGGTGCTTCAAGATGTATACCAATCATTCCGCATTGAAGTACCTAATGAACAAGCCTATGTTGGGGGGTGCATATGTAGATGGCTTTTACTATTTCAAGAATATGACTATGAGGTCATCGTCTAGCTGGGATGCCTAAATGTAGGACCAGATCACTTATCACAAATTGAGACAGGCGAGGAACTAACAAATTTGGAGGAGGGACTACCTGATGCACAACTCTTCGCAGTGCATGTTGCGGACGGCCATTTCAAAGATATAATCCATTTTTTAACTACAAGGACTGTGTCGAAGGAATACTTAGTCCAATAGAAGAAGGAATTGGTGGTGTGCATAGTGGACTTTTCTGTCATCACGGGGCGCCTATACAAAATGGGAAATGATGAGATATTGCAAAGATATGTACTTGAATTTGAACGAAGACAGATCCTCATGAGAGCACATGGGGGTGTTGTAGGAGGACACTATGCAGGACATGTGACTACACAGAAGATTCTTCGTGCTGGTTTATGGTGGCCAACCCTACACCAAGATTAGAAAGCACACTATCGGGCCTGCGACATATGTCAAAGGACTGGAAAACCATCATGAAGGGACAAGATGCCACTCAATCCACAAATGACACTGCAGTTGTTCAAAAAATGGGCAATCGAATTTGTGGGGCTGATTAAACCTCAGGGAAAGATGGGTGCATGCTACATCATCACCGCGACGAAATACCTAAATCGATGGGCAGAAGCACATCTAGTTAAGGACTACATGACCACTATGGAAATGAACTTTTTGTTCGACAACGTGTTGACACGATTTGGTTTCCCAAAAATCTTAATGTGTGACTGTGAAATGCACTTCCTGAATGAAACCATCAACACATTCACCAAGGAGTTCCAGGTGTATCATCAGTAAAGTACATCGTATCACTCAAAAGATAATGGGATAGTAAAACCATTCAACAAAATACAGGAGACTTCATTGACCAAAGTATGTAATGTGCAGCAAAACAACTAGGACCTGCGCATACCTACCGTATTATGGGCATACAAAACCACATGAAAAATATTGATAGTTCAGACACCTTTCAGGTTAGTCTATGGCACGGAAGCTGTCATGCTGATGGAATACAATGTACCTAGTTTGTGAATAGCAACACTTACAGGCATGTCGGACCGCAAAGCATTGGAAGAGAGGCTCGCGCAATTAGAAGAACTCAAGGAAGAACGATTTCTGGTGGGATTCCATCAGCAGGTACAAAAATAGTGTGAGAAAGGCCGGCACGACTGCCATATCAAGTTGCGCACCTTCAAGGTAAATAATTTAGTGCTGCTGTATGATAGCAAGTTCGAAAAATTTCCCAGAAAATTCAAAATGCACTAGTTGGGACCATATGTTGTAAAGAGGCCACAGACAGAGGCACGGTCCAACTAGTCAAACTTAATGGAGAACCCTTCCCAAGAAAAGTAAATGGTAGTCGCTTGAAGCCCTACATGAGTGGGCCGACTGTCTAACTAATTGTCCAAAGCATAGTCTTCACGACCCAAGAAGTCAGACAAGGGTGCGGGACTATAAACACGAGTACTAGAAGTTGGCACCAAAGAAGAGAATCAAGTTAGACAGAGATGATTCAGAAACACAAATGAAGTAGATCTAACAGATGGCAGAATGATGCACAACAGACCTTCATGCAACCTAGGCATAGTTGGATGGACTTCACGCAAAGGTTGTTGCACCAGTAGAGTGACTCAAAATGAGTCACGATGATTGTGTTGGGGGCCTGTTGGGCAACGGATCCCCCCACAACATGTTTTTTGGGTTTAAAGCCTGAGTTTTAGTCAATGTAATGTAAAGACTCCGCAAAATGCGGGCGCGGAGTGTGAAGGTCTAGGATGAGTCATAGGGTTGTCTGCCCTAAAATAATGTAATTTAATGTAAATTTGTGTCAGCCAGCATGGTCTGTAGACCATGGGATTGTATAAATAGAGTGAGGCTCTAAGTGTAAAGACAATTTTTAGATAGATAGATGCGAAGACATGGTTAGAGGATAGAAGTGGATCTGAAGTAATAGATAGATGCGAAGACATGGTTAGAGGATAGAAGTGGATCTGAAGTGTATTAGGTCATAGTAGTAGGAAGAGGCTCTGTAGCTGAGTGTGAAGCAGCCAAGTAGAGTCTGCAGCTGAGTACGCGGACCCCTGTAGTTGAGTGCACAGGGAGGAGTTGGGTCTGTAATTGATCTGAACTTGAAAAGGATTATTAATAAAGATAAGTTTGATTCAAAACATTGTGCGTCTATGGTTATGCTTACCTTTATGCATTTACATTGTTTTTTATTATGTGCACTTACTTGAAAGCTGAATACATAATAAGAATATTGGGCCTACATGAACTAAGTCAAAATACTAATATAATAGCATAGTAAGGATCGAGATCAAGATAGTACTATATTTGCACCCCTTACAGAGGTGCGTACAAGCTGCTGCACGGAGCAGCATAACCGCATAGGTTCCGACTGTGAACCTCCAGAACCTTCATCAAGACTTCCCTATGGTGTGGAAACCTGGTTCCAACACCCTCCCATACTACTCCGAGAGAGACCTCAGTCCGCACTCCATGGACTGTTTCCAAAAGGGCCAGAAGTACCAGGATTTGCTTGGCTAAATCACTTCTGAACCTGGGTTAGGCCCCACTAAGCCAACACAAAGAGAAAGAAAAACCTTCTATTGTTCACTTTTCTTAGGTGATTAACAGCCTTTAGTGAAACTGCTTCACCTCTACATTTAGTATTTTCTACCTTAGTACTCCTGGTTGCTTGATGAACCATAATTCATCAAACAATTAGAGGTTTTTTTATGTATTTGAAAAATAGCTACATAGCGTAATTAGGGATAAAAGTAAGTGGCCAAAATTCACATATGTTTTCAAACTATTTTGCTTAAATTATGCAAATCACATAACTTAATTAGTCAAGAAAGTAAGTGGCCCATTATCCATGAATATTTCTACTAACCAAAGCATTTTTTGGGACTAGGAGCAAATCTTACTAGAGAAAGTAAGTAATCTATGCTTCCCTTGCGTCTCTTAGATGGACATGGGATTGCATATGAAAACCTTATTGAAAACATTTGAATTTCCATCTTCCTCATTAAACTCCACATATTTTAATAGGAAAAAAGTAAGTGGCCCATAATCCGAAAACAAATTTCTTTTTTTCATGCAAGGAATAATCAACACTTAGCATAATTAGAAGGATATTGAAAAGGATCATCGAATATCCACATCTTATCACACTTTGTATGTTCACTTGCATCATCCAATAAGCCTTCATACATTTTTTACTCAAGAAATCCTCAATTATTGTGGAGCTTTGGGTACTTATTCTATTTTGGCTTACAAAATCACTCCATAAGTGAAGTAAGACTCCATAAAAACAACCATAACTTTAGCAAATTAAATTTCCCTACAGGGGCCACCAAAAATTTTATAGTTTAGGTTAGGAGCATTGGGGGTAGGCACCCCATAAGACATTATGGTCATGTTACACCAATGAAACATAGTTGTTGACTTTACAGGGAGCTTAAAATCCTTCAATCATCCCATGGAAAATAATACCCAAGCATGGAAGAGACTCGAGTAAGAGGGGGTTCGGCTTAGGTCCAGTGCATGCGATACTCTTTGGGGCTACCTAAACCATCTAGTTCTTAGTACTGGTAACTGAATACAAATAATATAAAGAATCTAATGCTCAAGTTGGATGAAGTTACTTAGTGACCAAATCTAGGGCATCCTTTCCCTATAGGTGACATGCAGGCAACACTTCATCCTCATTACCATTACCTTGGTTGATTCTTCAGATGTTGGAAGGCATCGCTATTTATTTCAAGACATTGCCCTAGGACCCATTAGAGGATATCTTCACAAGGCCCAATTACTTTGAGAGCAGACAGGATGATTAGGTCTTCATAGGACTCTTTATCATACTCAACAAACAAAAACCTTTTTCTTGTTTGCGTGATAACATAGTTTAAATTAAAGGAAAATAAACCATTTATATTTTCACTTTGCTTTATGTATGTGATCCAGTTGCATTGATATTTATCTCCTTCCCTCACCAAACAAAAAGTAGTGCACACTCTATCAACACAATAGGGGACCCACGACTCCCCATCAAACTAGACATTTTTTAAACCTCCCCCATTGCCTGGAGGTGTGCCAAAACTCCCACCTTTTAGGAAGAGAGGATGTCACTTAGCAACCATTATTGGGTCTTCCTTTATTGGTGAGTCTTTGATCAGAACTCCTCCTTGGAAAAGTAAACCCTTCCCCACCTAATAAGGATCCCCGTACGCTACCCCTTTTGGGAGTGCACACACCTCTCCTCTGGATAGTCCCAGAGATACCCACTAAGGTAATTCTCATGTGACATCCCCACAAAGGACTTTGTTGCATATAGATATCCAGAATTATTTTGCGATGGAAAGTAATGCACAAATACCATTTTTAGCCTCGCTAAATCTACCTACTTTATGCAAACTAGCCAATGACTCAATCTCCCATGGAAAAAATTGTCTATCTATGTCCACCAAGCTCCCTTAAAACAATCCAAAGTTCAAGTGAAAATAGGCAAAAAAACCAGGAAACCACATGATCTAAACTTAAACAGGAACGCAATAAAATACAGAGATAACCATATACACAAAGATGCAGTAGAAATAATGCTTCATTTCATTAATGGAAAATACTGAAATATGTTTACAACCAGAAATGGAAATAAACTAGCTAGGGCAATGGTAGCTTATCTCTGAGAAGAGATGTGGCAGCTACATGCCGCTGAAATGTGTTACAATGAGGCTTGAAGGCCTATTTATTGTTTAGAAACAATGGAAAAACCTTAACATTCCAAAACCTAACCCTAGAAGATGAAATGCCAAACTGTGGGCCCCGTTTGGGTAAATTGGTACATCAACTTCCCGGGGTCGTAACTTTGGCATACGATCTCCATGACATGTACAATAGCTCGTTAGAAAGATCTATCCGAGCACTACCACTTTGGGATGGTAACATGGACCATGGGTCAGATTTCCCAAAAAACATCGTTTAGGGCCTCAAAACAGCTCCGGAAGTTTAGGACCTGAAAAACTACTAAAAATAGTAAGTTGTGCTACAATTAAGGAACTGAAAATGCTGAGAGAAACAATGGTGGGGGTCCAGGTGGACTTGGTAGGTGGCCACCAATATCCACCTGGATCATTCCTCCCCACTTAGGAAGCAATGGTCCCCATTGTGTTGAGTTCCTCCATGAGATGAGGAAACTTTTGCTGAACTGGGTCTCTGGTGAGTTGTTCTACAATCTTTGATGTGTCCAGAAATGGTGGGAAGCATGGTCGATGATAGTCCACATTGAATACTCGGTGCAAATGAAGGTATGGAGGAATGTTGTGCTTCAAAGCATTATTTCCTGTAGCCTTAGTACTAGTGTAAAGACCATGTCAGAGTGGTCTGAGTTTTTAATGGGTTCTGGTAAGGCATTCTCTTTGCAGATGTAACCAAAATTTGTAGCCCACTTGAAACTTATGTGGTACACCCATAGGTGATGAGAAGTTGTTCCTGTGTTTTGTCATGACCGTGTCCCTTTGCTACTGCTACTGCATGGAGGAACCCTTTGCATGGGTCATGGATGTAGCAATGATCTTCCCCTTACTTTGGGAGCGAACCAGACAGAAAATGAATTTCATAGTCTGGGAGATGAGCTTGCTGCCCCTCTTGGCAGTGCTCATAGAGGTGGCGGTAGGTGGGGCTACCTCTGGTATCTTGTACAATGAATTATCCAAAGAAATAATGACAACATGAGGCCTTGACTCATACACAGCATGTTGCCTCCACAAGTATGGTTGGCCTAATAATACATCACAAACATCTAGAGGTGTAAGATCACACAATACCTCATCTATGAAGGGCTTGATGCTGTAGGGAAGGCGGCACTGCTGGCGAACTTTGAGATCTCATCCTTCATGAAGCCACCCGATACTGTACAGTTGTGGGTTTGGTGTAGTTGGTAGGCCCAACCGCTTCACGACCTCTACTAAAATAAGGTTCTTTTGGCTGCCACTATCAACAGTGAATTGCAGTGGTGAACCCTTTACCCACATCTGTCGGTGGAAAAGATGCTCCCCCTCCTCTGGGTCTTCAGGCTCATTCTTCTAGATCTTGGTAGTGGCAACAGTGGTGCTAGGATCCGCATCAATGATCTACTTCCCTTTGCCATTCCCCTTGCCAGGTTCTGGCTCAGGGTCGGGACATGCATCTGATTCAGAAGCCTTCAACTTGGCCACCAACGACTGCTTGGTCTGACACTCACTTGTGTTATGAGTGGGACTCTTTTGGAATTCACACCACTTTCCCTTGTCCTTCTTCGGCTTCATGGTGTTGTTCTTTTCTTGCGGCTTCGATGGTTTGTCTTGGGTCACCCCGCGTTGGCTTTTTTCTTTGAGCTTCGGATTTGCAGATCCAAAGTCTCACTTCTTCTGTTTGAACTTTTGCTCAATTTTGACAGCGTATTGGTATGTTGTAACAAGTGAGGAGATGTTCAAGAACTCCATCTCTTCCTGGATGTATCTGTGTAGGCAGCCACGGTATTTGAGTGCCAGATGCAGCTCAGAATCTTTGATACCCAACTATGTGCAAAGGGTATGAAAAATGTTTGTGAACTCCGGCACATCTTGGTCTCGTCCCTGCCGCAGCGTGGTCCACTTTATGTATTCATCCTCATAGCTTCCGACAAGGTAGTACTACTCCTTGAAGTCATTCCAAGTGGGTGCAGCTGAAAATAGTGAGCCAATACTTTCATCCTTCTGCTCGGAGTAGGTTTCCCACCAGTCCTTGACGTGGGGGGCTGCTTTGAGAAGAGCGAAAACAATCTTTTCCCGACTTGAAAATCCATGAACAGAAAAATAACCCTCTAGCAGATTTAACCATTTATCTACGGCATCTGCATCTATCTGACCCTCGAATATGGGGATTTCAAAATTACCTTGTACCTTGAAGGGCGTGGCGTTTCCAGAGTAGCTGCTAGAAGCCGGCGCGTCACTTCTGGGTAGCTGTTGAAGGATCTGGGCAAAGTTGTCCATCATCGCGTTCCATTGTCGCTCGAGGGCTTCTTCGAGCAAGATTTTGATAGGATCTTCTACCCCCTCGTCTTTCTTCTCATCCTCCATGGGAGGCCATTGGGATTTGCGAGGCTGGTCTTGCAAAGGTTCGACTAGTTCAAGCCCCAACTCCTTATATCCCGACCTTGTTGGGGACATGCAAAGAAAAACAGAGAAAAAGCAGACCGCTCTGATACCACTGATCTGGACTTAAACAGGAACACAACAAAATACAGAGATAACCATATACACAAAGATGCAGCAGAAATAATGCTTCATTTCATTAATGGAAAACACTGAAATATGTTTACAACTAGAAATGGAAATAAACCAGCTAGGGCGATGGTAGCTTATCTCTGAGAAGAGATGTGGCAGCTACATGCCTCTGAACTATGTTACAATGAGGCTCAAATGCCTATTTATTGTTTAGAAACAATGGAAAACCCTTAACATTCCAAAACCTAACCCTAGAAGATGAAACGCCACATTGCGCGCCCCGTTTGGGTAAATTGGTACATCAACTTCCCGGGGTCGTAACTTTGGCATACGATCTCCGTTTGATGCGTACAATAGCTCGTTAGAAATATCTATTTTAGCACTACCACTTTAGGGCCTCAAAATGGCTCCGGAAGTTCAGGACCCAAAAAACTGCTAAAAATAGTAATTTGTGCTACAATTAAGGAACTAAAAATGTTGAGAGAAACAATGGTGGCGATCCAGGTGGACTTGGTAGGCGGCCACCAATATCCACCTGGATCACCACATCATGAAATTTTAGTTGTGTTGTTCATCTAATAGTATCACAGAAGATACTGTTAGATTACGACTATTTTAACGCACCCTAATTGGGATCACCGCGAAATGGTATGTGGCCCAACCCTCTGCGTCACATGGGAACTTTAGCTCATTAGCCACTACTTTCCTTACCTTCTTCCAGCTCCTAGTCTACCAAAATTTGAGCCTTGAACTCCTCGCTAACTTCAAAAAAACACCAGCTACTCACATCTTGGACCATCTCCATGAATGGAAAAAACACCATAGCCTATACAAAACCTAGTTTGAAGACAAAGTCCTCCTGGACATATTCTTGAGATCCCTCATATCAGAAATCTCTAAGGACGTGGAAAATTCATCCCCACAAACTGAAGAAGAATCCATTAGTAAAACCCAACAAATGGAGCTTATCTATACCTAGTCTGGGTACATTTATCATGTTCTTCTAGACATCCTGCACCTATAAAATTATATAGAGATCCCAGGTGCATCCAGTAGTCTTGACAGATTAATTGGGTCCCTATCCCAAAATCACCATAGCAAAAGCTACCAAAACCCTAGGTATTCGTTCAATGGCCAAGCATATGATGCTACCCATAACACACCACCATTGTAACATTTAGGGTACTATAATGGTCAACCCGCACCTATGTAGAATATAGTCAATAGGGTTAACCAATACCAACCCTTGGAAGGAGGCTCATATCTTCACCCTCAGGGAAACCAATGCTCTTCTTGGAGTATAGACAACACGTCTACTCCTTCAAGTCAGTACGTTCACTAGGGACAAGGAAACCAATATTCTCCTTTCCCATCACAACAACCGAACATCCCTCCAACATAGAATAATGCATGGGTAAATCTAATGCAACCTTCTCTCACTTCACAACAACAACTGAAGGAACAAATGAATTCAGTTAATCCTTCCAACATTGCTAAGACAAAATAAAAAAGAAAGCCAAAGGGAGAACCCAAGTGGGGTGGGAGGAAGTAATAAACAACAACCCCCAAGGGAACCAGGAAGGGATAACCCCAATCAAAACCAAAACCAAAGTACGACTAGTAATAACACACAGAAACAGGTCAAGAGCACTAGCTTGCAGATTAATCACACATGCGCTATCTATGGAGAGTATGGTTATTATACCCACCACTGTCCTCAACTTCCCAACTTAAAAAGGATACAAGATAGAAGGGGGCAAGGAGGTCAACAAGCAATAGTGATACTGGACCCCTTTCCCAATTAGGGAGTCATTAACACCCAACAACAAACTCCCCAAACTCATCGATCTAGAGGGAACCTCCATAACGCCCTTAATCATGATTTTTTCATTACAGGGGAAGATATCATTTTGCAAACAAGGAATCAAAGTTATGAAGCTCCCCCAAAGCCCAATCCATCCACCTCAACTATGGAAATAGCTACAGGGCCATTGACCATCCCTCGACCTTTCGTAGAAGCCATGCTGAAATGGTCAAAGGACCCTTACGGTGTGTAACACACAACTCGAAATTAACCCAAAGCTATAACATAGACTTGATGGGCCCTAACCTAGGTTCAATGTCAATTAGCCAAGAAAATCCCTACACTATTGGCCTTTTCAGCATCAACCCGCAAAGCGAGGACTGAAGTTCCACCCGAAGTAGTATCGAGGGATGCAAGAACCAGGTTTTTTCACCCTGAGATAGTTGTGATGTCATTTTATACCCTGACCCTTCCTTCTGCAGGCTAATAAGCCCTTTAGGGATTATCGATATACTTCTTGTATTCAGCTTCGAGACTTTTGTGAAGGTCTGCAATCATCCTTCGCGTACCCTAAAGAGGAAATTGAGACACTTACGCACCTTTGTGACTACCCCTACTTCTGTGTCTACCCAAGTCAGCTTAAGTATTGGACAGCTTCAACATGAATTATGATTATCTTCACGTAAACATATATTCTTACTTACATTCATATGACAAAGTAAAACACATAGATTTCTGCATCAATATAGCATTAAATCAAAACCCAGTATTCAACATAACAAAACCACCTACATACATAATAGAAGTAAAAGAGCTCATACACAAGTATCTCCAGAATAATTCTCTTTATTAATGGTTCAGATCTTTAGTACATACTCTAACTTCCCTATGCACATAGCTGCAAGAATTCACACACTCAGCTGCAAACTTCTACCCTAGGCCTCTGCGCACACATCTGCAGAGCCTCTTTCCTACACTAAGACTCTTCTCCTTTATCTATCACAGACCCATTACATCAACCAATTGCCCATAAACTTACTACCAACTGCTTAGACTCTTCTAAGACTTTCCCTTTTTATACATTCCCATGGTCTACATAGTAAGGGTGGACCTCATCAAGCCGACACAAGTTACCTAAGCTAAGGGAAGAAACCATTTTTGACTCTTTACATAGTCACATTCTTTACTTTATTTATAAAAGACTTGGGCCTTTAACCCCAAAATTTACCTTATGGGACCTGGGCCTTTCACTCCAAAATTTACCTTATGGGACCTGGGCCTTTAACCCCAAAATTTACCTTATGGGACCTGGGCCTTTAACCCCAAAACTTGGGTTTTCAACCCCAAAATTGACCCTAGGGGACCTGTTCCCAACAGGCCACCAACACAAATATGGTGACTCACCCCGAGTCACTCGGCTGATGCAGAGATCTTGTCATGAAAACCTCCCAGCTCTACTTGGACTATTGCAACCTCGGTGGTACATTACATCACCACTTGCTTCACTTATTCTACCAGGTGCTCCGTCATTGGTCCTGTGTTCTCTATCTGTATTTTCTACTATGTTTCCTACAGACTAGCAAGTTTGCCTTGAATGGTGGTCATAAATACATATGCTTCATCTAGCCAAGGCCCCAGCCTGGCCTTCAATACTGCCTCCTTGCGTTGTATTGTGTCCACCTGTTCCTTGAGTGCCTTTGCTTCCTGCAGCTTCATCAACCTCTGCGTGATAGTGACGGTGCATGCCATCACTTTGACCTCATGATACCTCTTCATGTCAATCCTTCATTATGGTATCAACAACTGCAATGACATCTTTGACAGTGGTCTTTCACTACTCTTTGAATTCTGGTGGAGTCGAAGGCTAGGCCATCAACTCAAGTTATATGATCTTAAGGTTGGGTTCAAACTAAATCTTATCCAGCTTTGTCTGTGCATCTCCCATTCCTACGACGAGCTTCCAAATTATTTCATTGACTGGCACATCTTCTGGGATGTTCAGCTCTATAATAATCTAGCATACCTTAGCCACCACAATTTGTGTGCACTCATTCTTCTCTGTTATCTTCTTAATAAGATCAATCACAGACGTCTTTTCTACAAACATCTAGGCATTGTTCACCTTCTATTCACTGATAACATTCAATGCGCGTTGATCCTGACCTCAAAGTTTTGTGATCACATCGTCTTGTAGGGTGTGAAGGGCTTCACTTGGGAGCACGACCAGGGTTAACCTAACTTTCTTGAGAGCGCTGACAGTGGCTGCGTCAACTTCTGTTTCTACGTTCAATGCTCCATCCGATAATGCAATGGCCCAAGGATCCATTGAGAGGAGCATCTTTGCTACATCTGAGGTTCAAGGCACAAAAATTCTTGACATTACGCTACCCCACCCTACACTTGTCTACACCTAAGTTGCTTGGATCTGCAACTCGCACAGACCCATTTGAATGGTGACCAAGGCCTGTTTCTGCTGCTGCTCGAACTGTTGCAACAGTTCTGCGGTTGCGTTCCTCACTCTATCTCTGATTTCATTCAAATCACCATCTATCAAGGTGATTGGGTCAAGGGATGATTTTCTGGCCTTGGAATTCTTCTGTGACCCTACTTTCTCCTACTCCTTGGTGTGCTTAACCCATAATGGAGTAGTCTTTGGGTCTACTCCTCCTTGTTCTGAGTGCTACTCCTCCTCCTCTATCTGCAGAGAAGGCGACTTCTAACTCCTATCAAATTCATGCTCTTCCTCTTTGTCCTCCCTTTCTGCTTGCTTTTTGGTAGCATGCTTTGCTATGTCTTTGTCCTCAACTTCCTTCCTCCTTCTTTTGACCAACTACTCCATCTTTAACTTGGCCTCTTCCTTCTTTTTCTTCATGGAAAACTTACTATACCTAACTGATAAGTCTAAGGCCATGCGCCACTCTACTAGCCAACTCTCCAGGGTTGCGATGATCGCATCATCCATCGCCAGGTATGGAAGATCATACCATTTTTGTCCGGGATCCTTCTATGCTCTGATGGAAATGCAGTAGAAGTTCACCTTGAACTCCACATATTCAGATAACTGCTCAAATATAGTTGGTGAGAGTCATGGCTTGCGGTTAATTATGGTGCAGATGCTTGATTCCATGATGATCCAAAATATGTTACTATCTTTGACCCTTTTGGGTCCTTCGTGGCCCAGAGTGAAGTGAACTTTGCTGCTTTTTGCGGCTCCACTGTAATTGGAGGAAACTGACCATCCTCAGGTAAATCCCATGCAATCAATATAATTGACAGCAACAGCCATGCATAATGGAAGTTTTTTATTTGGTCTTGCACTTCTCTATAGTTCACAAGGAAATCGTCATAGAGGTAGCACACCCAATTAAATTGTACACCCTCCACGCACTGGGCTGCTAAAGACACAACTACTACCAACACTTCATCTGCGCAACACTTCCTCATTATTTTCCCGCCAAGATCTGGGTGGCTACTTTAACCACGGGGTCAGTTATACTAGATATGGAGTAGTCATGTGTCTTCCTAGCAAGCTTGAACTTGTCCTTCATTCATTCGATGAGGGCGCCCTCACCCATTTTTCCGCCAAATTCCATGGCCAAATTCAAGCCTGAATGCGGGAGACAAGTGATCCTGTGGATCATCATGTCAATGATCGGTATCAGTTCTCCTAACCACATGCACCCATCATGCACCAAGCATAACAACCATTTGATCACTATCAAAGTTATGGGCGCATGTTTGTAGTGCATCACACATAGCAGGTTCAACAGTCCTGCCTTGTCCACCCCTTTTATCCATTGTCTCAACTCCAGTGCAGTCACACCAGAGTCTTTATATAAGACACGATGCATGAATGTATCGGTCACAAAGTGGGGAAGGCGCTCTGTATCTACCAAATCCCAATCCTCCAGCTTTAAATGGGGGATGCACGTCAAGCGTGGACCTTCAAATGTGATTTTTCTGGCAGCAACAGTGTGAAAAGTGTGATTTTTCTCTCATTGAGGTCCTTTGGGACCTTCACCTTACCTCAGAGTGGAGGGACATATGCTGGAAACTTGGAGCTAGGGTCTACCCCCTCAACGTCAATGTCTTCTACCCCCATATTAGTGTCTTCCATGCCCATATCAACATATTTTATTTCCTCATTAGGTTCTAGGTCAACTACCTTGACCTTCTCCTATGCAATGGGATTTTCTTTTTGCGGGTGTTTTCTAGGTGACGCGTGCACCAGTTGTGCCACATTTTGCATATCCTTCTTTTGTTTTGGACCCTCTCTAGTCGATGTAGGCCTTGACCTAGGTGACCTCAACAATTTGGGTACTTTTGCAGGTACCTCTACACTCGATACCTCCGGGGTAGCTCCCTCAACTGCCATCGCTTCTCCAACACTGGTGATCTCCACAGGTGCCGACATGATGCCAGTTAAGAGCTCATGAGTTTCCTTCAACAATTTCTCAAACACTGAACTTGCTACTAAATCCTCGAAATAGTCAAGGTTCGTGCATGCTTGATAGCTCAACACCTCAATTCTCAAAATGCCAAGTGTTTTTTGTTGGGTTGCCATCTGTAATTTATAGGCATTTTCACATTTGAATCCAACCATTCCCCCGAAAATCTATTCATAAATGCTAGATTGGTGGCATATTTTCCAAGAGCTTGCTCTTAAATTATGATTTAAATTCCACCTCTCCACTCCATTTAGCCATTTTCCCACTGTCAAATCATGAATAGTGACCATAACAGTCACTTTCTAGCTGACCTACGTGGTTTCTCCTTCAATAGCGCAGCTCCCCTTGCGCTTATGCTGACACTGTGACAATCATCCATTCCGTACAGTTCCCCAATCGCATAGCTCTACAACCCGGGCAATGTATTTTATAGTCCTGCGCCTCCTTTCAGCTGCCTGGAGTGCTAAGACAATGCTTCCACCATATAGTCATCTCGCTGGATCCTCGATGTATGGCTTCAATTGGCTACCTCACCTTCCCTGGAAATGGCTTTCCATTCAACTTCACCAACTAAACTACTCCACCATTAGTAATCTCCTTAATGACATAGGGCCCCAACCAATGCATCTAAAATTTTCCTGGAAATTTATCAAACTTGTTGTCATATAATAACACTAAATCATTTACCTTGAAGTGTGTAGCTTGATGTGACGATCGTGCCATGCCTTTTCACGCTCGTTTTGGACATGCTAATGGAATCCAACCAAAAACCTATATTTTTCTAGTTCTATCAGCTATGCATGCCTTTCTTCCAGGGCTCCATGATCCACCATTCCTATGAATGCCACTATGTGCAAAATAGGAATGATGTATTCCATTGGCATCATAACTTCAATGCCATAAACCAACCTGAAAGGCATTTGTCCAGTCAGTCTCTTACAAGTTGTTTTGTAAGCCTATAGAACCGCAGGTACGCACACATCCCAACCATTTCTTGTTGCACTACAAACCTTCATCAGAGCACTCTCTAGTATCTTATTAAATGCTTCTACCGTTATATTAGCCCATGGGTGATATGGCATACTCTTCTGATGGTAAACCTGGAATTCCTCTGTCAACACGTTGTTCATTTCATTAAGAAAATGCGTTTTACAACCGCTCATCAAAATTTTCGAAAAATGAAATCTCGTCAGCATGTACTCAAAGATGAAATTTGTTGATGTTGCAATTGTATAGTCATTTACAAGATTCACCTCCACTCATCTGGTTAAATACTCAGTTGCGGTGATGATGTACCATGCACCTGTCTTCTTTCCTAGAGGTTGAATTGATCCTACAAAGTCAATCGCCCACTTCTTAAATGGTTGTAACAATATATGTAGATTTAGAGGCATCTCATCCCTCCGTGATGGTCTGTTAGTCCTTTGGTATGCATTACTTTCACTACAATATGCTTTTGAATCCTTATGCAGTGTCGACAACCACAACCCAATGCCTAGAATCTTCTGCACGGTTACATTTCCTACATAAGGTCTCTACGACTCCTTCATGAGCCTCAGCAAGGATGTTGTTTCATTCAAATTATAGCACATAACATCATAGTATTTCATATGATCCCACTTTATGCAAGTGCCCTTCAATGACAAAAATGTTTGTCGCGCACACCATCAATTCCTTCTTTTGTTGGCTAGTATATCCTTCTGTTGAAGGCCTCGAAAATCAGGTCAACAACAAGGGGGATACCCGCCCAGTCCGGACCTTGGTTGGAAGCTCCTTATCCGTTTGGTATAGCGGGTCCAACTGGGGATATGGGACCAGTTTCCCAATTCAGTGTGTGTGTGAGAAAGATGGGTATTTCTATTCTAAATGGATACTTATATCCTAATTCTAATCTAATGCTATGCTGTTGTATTCTAATAAACAGAAAAAATATCAAAATTTATGATAACCCAGGGTGTGATCTTTCTTCTATGTGATCTAAAAAGATTTCAAACAATAACTGGTAATAACGATCATTCAGCTATTATAAGAAAAGAATTCAATAAAGATGAACTACTTCGTATAAGAAGTTAGACGAAACAATTGTGAAAACTTATCGCATAAATGAGCTATTCATACACTAAGAATAAAGAAATAGTTATCACCGTACAAAAGTGCCAAATGATCACTCAAGCATCCATGCTGTAATATATAAACAACTGAAAACTGAACATCACTTTAACGTATAAGCATAAATGGTTAAGGGATAAAAGTACCATTTATAACTAGTCCTACTCATGAGCTTCAAGAGACAATTGATTTATCTCTCCTTGATTTAACATCCACTAAGAGTACAAAAGTGCAACATCAGTAGTAGATATCAAATGAAAATATCAAATAAACCCTATTCCATTCATTCACCAAAATCTCCTCTGAGGGTGAAAAAGTGCATGTTCTGAGGACAAGTTTTTGATAAATTTCTGGACCCTTCTCTAAATGCATGAGAAGGGTTTAAATACTACTAACTAAATAACTTATTTATAGAAATTGAGGATTTGGTTTAAATGATCATCCTCTTTCTAAGCAAAACTATTTCTAAAATTAAATCTAATATCTAACTATTTCTAAATTTGCTCCTAACATTGCAAGCATTCAGTGTTTTCCTGAGTGGAGTCGGCTGACTGTCTTCCGTCTTTGGTTGAGTTAAGCAAACAGAATCGGAAAGAGCTGGCATTATCCTCTCAGTAAAATTGATGATATACTTGAAATTCATCCAATGACTATGTGGCATTACCATATATACCTGGTAATAATCCAATTTCAGCTTGGTTAACCCTTGGACTACTTATGATTTTCCTTTAGTTTTCTGATTCCAGTTTGTTTCTATCATTGCTTTCTTGCAATTTCCGGGGCTTGTAGGTGACTGAGTAATTAGGAGCCTTCCTTTTCGAGCAAGTTTTCTCAGCGATGAGCAAGTTTTTTCGCATCGGAAACTACCTTTTTTTCTTGATCCGGGCTTCCCTGATGCATTTTTTGCTTCTTACGCCTTTTTCTCTTATTGGGTATAAAGCTCAAAATTTGTAAAAATAGTGATTCCATGAGTTCCTGACCCTGAGCATTAAACTATCTATTTCTATTATCAGCATCATTTAGTACCCATTCAACCATGGCTATATATGAGAAATTTGTGATGGATGCCTCAGAAGAGTTCTGCGGCTCTTTCTCTCCCTTAAGTGGATTAGGTGTGCCTTCCGAAATGGACATAGGAGTACTGACTTTCCTCCTCATAGTTTTCTGCATATTGCCTTGTATAACGCTTTGTCCTTCATTCCTACAGTTTACATTTGAGGTGGAAGTAATGATAAAAATAATGACAAGAAAACTTTAAATGCCGAAGATATGAAAAACATGCCACCTTACGTGAACTAGTTCCTTGAAAAACACAACACCATACTTCATTAACAACTGGCAAAAACTCATTAATTCGCATTAAAATGCATGACCAGTTCTTGGCTTAGAAAAAGTTTTCTCGAATAATGAACCAGAACCAATTGCGATGGAGAGGTCTCGTAATTTTTCTTTGCGATATCGCAGATCATTGTATCGCAATATCGCAATTTCATCGTGTTGTTCTATCGCAAGGTCGCAGTATCGCAATATCGCAACATTGCAACTTCGCAGTAACACAGTATTGCAGTATCGCAATATCGTAATATTGCAATATTGCAGATCGCTTAATCGTTATAATCCTTATGTGTAATTCATGTGATTTTTGCAATGCGCGATATGCGATATCGCATATCGACGATTTTTAAAGTTTTTCAATGTGAGTGTTTCTTTCAGGTATGCGATGCGATGAAGTTTCGCGTCGCAATCTCGTGTTTTTTATCATTTTAACTCATTAGAAGGTACCCTATCATTCTTTGAGTGATGCGATATCTCTTAAGTAGTGAATTTACTTTCTTCATTATGAAACTTAGGTTTTTAGATTCTTCAAAGGTATTTTCCTAAGTCCATGATGTTGTAAGTTTCATCTAAAAGGAAATATAACACTAATTAATTTTTTAGAATTTTTTACTAAGGGTCCCCACTTATTTAGTATTAGCAATAACACTTCATAAGGAGGGGGGTTGTTGGTGGCCACAACACCTTCTGGAGCCATTCTCATCGTCGGGTTGTGTATAATATCTTCAAAGTGACTATCCATGACATGCACCACAAAGAGCTGCATGTCAAGTAGTCCTTCTTCCAAATTAGTAGGCTCCTCTCCTGTTTCAATATGCGACAGATGATCCGGACCAACATTCAATCGTCCTGGTTTCACAATAACTTCAAAATCATATTTTTGAAACAACAACATCCATCTGCATATTTCCCCCCAAACACAGGCTTGTTCACCAAGTAATTCAATGAAGAATGGTCTGTATACATCTTAAAGTGTTTGCCTAGCAAGTAGTGCCTGAACTTTTGGAGTGCGTATACCATAGTTAGACCTTCACGCTCTGTCATTGACTAATTTTTCTCAGCCTTAGATAGCTTCCTACTTGTGAACATTATACGATGATCCAATTCTCCCTCACTGACCTATGTCAGTACTGCTCCCAATGCAATACATGAGGCATCCACATGCACATGAAATTCCTTCTTCCAATCCAGGAAGATTAGGGTCAATGTGGTGACCATTTTTTCTTTTAGTACATCCAAGCTTCTTTAACATTCTTCATTCTGATAGAATGTAGCATCCTTTTTTAACAGCTTCTCCATCAGTGCAGTAATTTGGGCATAACTTTTGATGAAATTTCTATAGTACCCTATATGCCCCAATGTTACGCGCAACTGTTACACACTTCTTGATGCCTCCAAATTTACTATAACCATGATATTCACATGATCTACCATCAAGCCTTGTCTGCATACCACGTGACCTAGAAATATCATGAAAGGGACATAGAACATAAAATTTCTTCAGATTGAGTGTGATCTGGTACCTCCACCATGTATCCAACATCAAGCATAGACTTGCTACATGGCACTTTACTAGTCCAAATGCTGTCCAATTGTCAAAGTATACCTCCAGAAATTTGTGAACGAAATATTTGAACGCTGCGATGACTATGCATGAGAAGATCATCGACATGTTCTTCAGCCCAAAAGGCATCACCGTATACTAGAAGCATCCCCATGTAGTTGCGAAGGTCATCTTACTTCTATCCTCTGGCACGATCTTGATTTAGTGGTACCCTAAGAAACCATCATTAAATGAATATGCTTCCTGGCTACCAACATTATCCAGCACCTCATCGGTGAACAAAGTTGGGAAAGGATCATGCACACAAGTGTCATTCAACTTCCTGAGATCTACACATATCCATCTCTCATCCTTCTAGTTCTTGCCCTGAACTGCCATTGGGCTTACCCAATCAAACTCTTCTGCTAGTTTAATGATTCCTTCTACAAGCATTCTATCCAACTCCAAGCAGACCCTTTCTTTATACTTCAGGTTGAGGTGGTAAGGCCTTTGCTTAACTGGCTTTGTGTCTAGTTTTAGAGTGATCTTCATGAGACCCAAGTCCCCTATTATCCCTTTCAGATCTGAAATATTCATAGGAATAGATCCTGATATTCTTGGAGCAATTAGGAGACCTTATCTACTATTGTGTCATCCTAATAGTCCCCAATCTTTGCAAAATTCAGCTCTACTTCCATGCTAATGTTCACCTGTCTAGTTTTGAGTGGTGTGGTGATGTCTGGATTCTCTAGTTGTGGTCCTTCAACTTCACGGTGACCTTCAGTCTCTAGAATATTAATCTTCCTCAGATCTTCGTCGTCTTCTTCTGCTATCACATTGTAGCACTCCAACATGTGGCTCAACTGGGTAGTCCAATCAGGTTGAATCAAATAGAGAGGATCCTACGGTATCCTAAAGATCGCTTCCTTGACCACCTACAATGCTTCATCAATACATTAAAATCCATCCTCAAAGTTGAACATCATCAAATATCGTTGGCGCAAAACATCCCATTCTTCAGTGCCATGGCGGAGCTCTGTCTCCAAGTACCAATTCATCGGTATAACATCCAAGGTATGACAAAATAGATGTACCCACTCCAGCTCCACTCCATACACTTTAGTCCATTTGGCCAAATGATCATGTGAGTCATTCCTCCCATCATATTTTTCTGGTAGCCGCACTTGTGGGTGACCAAACTGCACTCTCATCATCTTTCTATACATGTGCCAATCATCAAAACTATCCATGTGTGTGCCCCACCATCTTGCAAGTGTAGTGCGCAGCGCCCAATCCAAGGCCTAGAATCGATGCTTCTCTAGCACTTCTCTCTTGAATGCATCCAAAAAGTTATCAACATCAGTTAAACCATCATAGTAAGGCAGATTTCTTACCTCTAACAATACATGGCGCAACGACTTGGTCATCATATTATAACACAATGTAGATACTTCATGCAATCGATTCTACCAGTGCTCCAATTCTTCATCTGAATCCGACGTGTAGGAAAATTTTGTGGTCCCATGCAATACAACCATCTGCTGTCAGATTCACCCAATCCTGATCTCACACTATTATCTTGTAAATCTGGTCCAAATTGTCATCACTTTCATAATCGCGGACCGATTCAGTATAGCACGGTCCTTCTACAGGGTCTAGGGGGCACCACTACGCAAAGCAATTTCTTGTCAAATATCATCTTCTGCTTCTTCAAATTGATTACCCCATTCATTTCAATGGCCCAATTGATCCCAAGGAGCATAGGGTAGGTATTGTTGTCATCCACAATCTCTATTACTTCAAAATCAGCTACTACGCTTGTGCCCTCAATATCAACCTTTACTCCCGCCAATATTCCCATGGGGATTATTTTCTATTGATTTTCCATTCTTAACTAAATCGAAGACCACTATAGCACAGGTCTCCCCATCCTTTCCCATGTCTGTTTAAGAAAAATATTTGCATCCAACCCCAAATAATATCTTGATCCATCTTATATTCTCTTATCTACGCAGTGAGCCTCTTCTCATGCCCCGTTCTCACCTTATGCCTGCCAATATTCCTGACTACATGCAGTCTATCAGTAGTGTTTTCCTTCCTAGCACACCTATTGATCAGCTCTTGCAACCCCTTCACAGTCTTGCTATCGCGCAACAACTTCATATAGGTTTCTAAGAAAGCAGCAATCATGGACGGATCCATTTCTTTAGTTGGCTTCTACTAACTTCCTATGGTAGAGGCCTTAACGAAGCTTTTCTTCGCTTCCATAAATGTTTGTCTTGCACATTCTAGATCAAACCCGATCTCTTTTTATGATGCTTTGTGGACCCACTCACCTTCTTCAAACTACTTCCCCTTATCTTCACCAATTTTCGCTCCACTCCGTAGCACAATATTTACCTCAGGATCTTCCTCGCGAGGCTCAGCTCTCATCATCTGCAAGTTTTGATTTGGCTGTTGAGGTTGTGCCCCCTTTTTACATATCTTAGCTAATAATATAGGGAAATCCTCCATTGCATGGTCAAACTAAGTACAATAGTGGCATAATAAACGCATTGGATTCAAGCAATCTCATGCATAGTGTCCTGGTCCCCCGCAGTTGTAACAAATGACCTGCCCCCGACCTCTACCAGGTCCTCCTCCACCTCGGCCTCATCCATACCCCTGATACTCGCCTCGCACTCCCCCAACATCTTGGTCTAGAGGATGGGTTTATACCTATATCCTATATGAATGTGTTGTATCCATAATTATTTAGTAACTATGAAAATTATGTTCATCATGACCCATTGATTGACAAAAGTTGCAGAAGAGTTGTTACGGTGTCTGTACGAATTTCTGCAACAAATGGAAATTGTCTGTCGCCTATTTTCCAGCTACCTGACAGATAGCACACCATAGCATGGGCCCCATACTTAGCCTGACTAGAGCTTCTGACCTCAAAGGAATTGGTCCCCTTACTGCAACATAATTTGCAAAAACTGGATAGTGATCTTTGTCATGCCCTTAGCTTTTGCACTTCAAGAACCAAACTTCTTCACACACCTTGGGTTGAGTTTTTCTATCTTTCTTTAGACTCTGCATTTCTAGGCAAAGGTTCTACAACTACACACGAATATGTTGAACCCCTAGATTAGCATCTTGCATCAGTGTCTTATGCAATCTTAACGCAATTTCCAGTGCTTCCGCCTAGGTCCCAATATTTTGTTGTGACAGCGCAACCCTTAGATGAGGCAAGAGCAAAGCCACAAACTATTCATATTTCTTCCCATCAATCATATTCATGTTAGCTTCACGGATTGTACACTTCAATCTCTAATCTATATCCCAGGTTTTCTCAGCAGCTTCATCATGATCCCTTTGAATCCCACAATTTATTGTGCTTCAAACTTAGGTCTACTAAATTCCTTATTTAATGTGGCCTAGATATCTATCAAAGCAGATGTCGAGTTATCATTTCAGTACTTAATGTACCATGTTAACGCGTGATCTTTCAAATCACTAACCAACATTGCTTTCTTCATTTAATCATTCATGATACCCTAAGCTTCCCATATAGCCTTCTCGATGAACCAAAAATGGTCTAGATCTTCATTTCCCACAACCTTGAACACAGGTAGCTTTATTGAGTTCACCATATTGAATGGTAGTGGAGGTGGTAGTGGTTTAAGCAAAGGTGTATGTGGTGGAGGTGAAGATGGAGGTAGTGTGGGTGGATGTGGTATTCGCGGGAACCCTTGCTTTATCAATTGAACAACACTCTGTGGAGATGCTTATGATGCTTCCTCATCGTCACTCAGAGGAGGTTCAATTAGCAGGCTATATTCAAGGCCTATTTGCCCTTTATTCTTGAATGTCCTTCCACTTCGTGTATCCCCAAACATCAAGGTAGCTGCATAACCTGCTTTTCACACAAGAGCATCTTAATCTAGGTATTTAAGGATTTTAAATACTTACCTCGTGGCCCCTTGAAGAAGTGGCACTCTGCTTCGCTATAACTAACCAAGGTATCAACCACGTACTCTGTCATGAACCCTCCTATGATATGATCGAGCCAATGATCGACAACACATGTGACCTTATCTTTAGAGGCTTCTAATCTTTGCACTAACTCTAGGGTCCAAACTATTGGACCATCAGGCCTCCACCTGCCTTAGCTATCTGCCAATTTCACGATCCACTTGTATAACTTGATCGGGAAGGAAGAGAAGAATATCTCGTGTATATTCATGTATAGGTATTTGTCCAACCACTGTTCTTTCATCAATCATGGATTCCCATTCTCTTGCAACATGAATTCGTGATTTTTTCCATCCAACCAGTCTTTTATCTCCTTCTTAGTTAGATTCCAGTGATGTGACATCACACATCTCATTATGCAGATCCCGGTCCTAGAAATGGAACCATTTGTTGGCTTGATGGGCCCTAACCTAGGTTCATCATTAATTAGTCAAGCAAATCCCTACACTACTGGCCCTTTTGGCATCAATCCATGGAGCGTGGACTGAAATCTCAGCTGAAGGAGTATGGGGGGATGCAGGAACCAAGTTTCTTCACCCTGAGATAGTTGTGATGTCATTTTATACCCTAAACCTTCCTTCAAATAGACTAATAAGCCCTTTAGGTCTTATTGATATACTTCTCTTATTCGGCTTTGAGACCTTCGCAAAGGTCTGAGAGCATCCTTTGTGTACCCTAAATAGGCAATTTAGACATTAACACACCTTTGTAACTACCCTTACTTTTATGTCTACCTAGATTAGCTTAATTATTGGATAACTTCAACATGCATTATGATTATCTTTGCGTAAATAGATATTCTTACTTGCATTCATATGAAAAAGTAAAACACATAGATTCGCGCATCAATATAGAATTAAATCATAACCCAATATTCAACATAACATAACCACATACATTCATAATAGAAGTAAAAGAGCTCATACATAGGTATCTCTAGAATAATTCTCTTTATTGATGGTTGAAATCTTCAGTACAGACTCTAACTTCCTTGCGCACACAACTGTAGGGATCTGCGCACTCAACTGTGGACTTCTATTGTAGGCCTCTGTGCAAATAGCTATAGAGCCTCTTTCCTACACTAAGACTCTTCACTCTTAGCTCTCACAAACCCATTACCTCAATCAATTTCCCATAAACTTTCTACGAACTACTTAGAATTTTCTAAGACTTTCCCTTTTTATACATTCCCATGGTTAGCAGACCAAGGGTGGATCTCATCGAGCTAACACAAGTTACCTAAACTAAGGGCAGAAACCCTTTTTGACTCTTTACATCTTCATGCTCTGCTGCCACAAAATGTGGAGACTTTACATTCTTTATAAAAAAGTTGGGCCTTTAACCCTAAAAATTGGGCTTTTAACCCCAAAATTGACCCTAGGGGACCTGTTCCCAACAACAACTTAACACAATAATCATCATCTATGTCAGTGATTGAAGCCATTGAAATGTGCCCAACCCAATGCAAAGCCCTACATTTTTCTCTAGGTGCAATCAACCCATTTGATTCCTGCCTCATGGTCTTTGATTTGGACAAAGCTACTCCACGCTACCCTCAGTCGTCGCTTTCCAAATCCTAGTCTCAGTTTAAAATATCAACATCCATCATTGCATTGTTGATGAATGGGCTTCCACATGCATCATATGCAAATCTATTTGGAAAAAATTAGGATCCCCTGAACTTAATCCTTCTGACATAGCACTCAAAGCATAAGACAGACACCCTTCAACCCCCGTCGGTTTATACCCTAGCATGCTAGTTAAGTTTGCTAGAAAAAATATGTTAATAGACATTGAAGTACTCAATGCCCAATTAGATTACAACATCCTACTAATCCAAATCTATATGTACAAAATGCTCGCAGTCGCCTCATCAATGTTTAGAACAATGATGTTCCCCAATGATGGGAAGGTCATTACCATTGATCAACTCACATACTATGAGAAGGAAACTTTACCCACACTAGATGGCATGTTGCCCCTAGTACCATCCTCCAAAGAGGTAGTCACTACTTATACTAAGCTCAGCTCAGGCCAGTTTAATCCATCACCCCTCCTAGGAACATTCCTATGAGACCCTCCAATAAAATAATAGCTTGTTCCAAATATTTGAGCACCGATGTGCATGATGACTTCGTCAAACACCACCCCAAACTTGGAACTAGTTCTGAATACCACACCCCTGACAACTAATAAAGTCATTACCTTACCTCCTACCATTACACAAACCCCCTTTTTATGCCCCCCACCTAGATTTGTCTCACACCAAGCCATGGAAAATATTACATTACCAAATATGGTTCTCACAATACCAGTTTGGTACTTGGTCCCCATGACCATGTCGGCTGAGACGAGACATATTCCGGTAGGAAATATACCCGTACCTCCACCTCAAGAAACCATCCTTGCTCGAAACCATCCTACACCTGCATCAAACGGGGCCAGTAAAAAGACTAAACAAAAAGGTAAAAAAGATAACCCTCGAACTCATCTAGGGCCCTACAACCCTGCATATTATGTGAATAATTTGGGCACCTAACCCACATATGCCCCAAATTAGATGAGTTAATAACTCTCATGAATGCCACCAAAACATTGCCAACTGCAGCTCCACCAAAAGGAGAAAAAACAATACCTTTTCGTAAGAAAGAAATACATTCCAGCCATGTGTGCGCTATATGCAAAAAACATGGGAACTATACTCATCATTTTCTTGACAATCATTGATACAGAGAAACGTTAAATAAACTCATTCAAACCAACATAAATGAGCCAATAACACCAACCAGACCTCAAATGGACAATAAATTCCAAAACATCTTCTACATTCAGGAAGAGGCAGCTTCATGCTCTAAAAAAACTGCCTACAACACATGAATGTACTGTACGCAACAACACGCATCCTTGAATTTACCATGTGCTATGTGTGATGAACCTACTCATCTAGTGAACCTTTGCCCCGAACTATAGACATATTACCAGAACCACCCACCTACCCAGGTTGCTCAAAACAACAAACCTAGATGCCAAATATATATATGCATGATCTGTGAGGAAAACCATTATACAAAGAGGTGCCCGCACCTTCCTAAATTCCTCAAAGCATTGAGTTACGTATGCAAACTCATGAATGAAAACCCTGATCTGTTGGAGTCATATACATAATCCAAAAAACCCATTCCCCCACCTAGTGAATAAGGACCCCTAGATGTCTTATGTGTGTTTGAAGAGAAAAGTAAGCCAACAAAGCTAGGCCCCCATCATTTCACCTCCCATCATCATCACCAGGCCAGACCAAGCCAAAAGCTACCCAAAATGAACTGGCCAAGAAAATGACCTATAACATGCACCCTATGTGATAAAACCAATCATTTAATCAATAAATGATGTGAACTAAGTAGGTTCAACAACTTATTCTGCTTAGTGGCCCACATCCCCCACAAGCACCTCTCCAAACAAGAAAAAATCACACGATGTTATTGTCACATATGCTCTCAATTCCACCACACAAGGACTTTTTAGCACCTTCCATGGTTCCATGCAACAAGAGAAAAACTAAAACCAATCTGTACCAACTAAGCACACTATCACAATACTGCAACTCAGAGATGGATACCCCCACAAGATATTCTATCGAGCAACAACAATGAGGCATCAACATCCCATACTATGAGTAGTACCGCCTCTCATAAAATATATTTGGTTAGTACTAAGCTATAAACTCTACCAAATATTCTCATAACATGAACTATACCTCTATAGCATACACCTCCCCAAAAAACCAATCCATGTCAAAAGAGGGTAAAGGCCTCGTTCGATAGCCACATGACCCCCTAGACATTCACCAAGGGGGAGTTAGTCCTCTGCTACGATGTCACCCAGGAAGAAGTAGGACCTAGGAAGTTAAAAACCCTTTGGAAGGGCCCATACATCATTAAGAATTGGATCTACAAGGGGGCATAGATACTATTAGAGCCAGATGGGACTTGCCTAGAAATTCTTGTCAATAGTCTCTACCTCAAAAAATTTCATCCATAAAATGTTAGAGTAAACATGTGTCTACAATGACTTATTTTTTATGATGATCATCTCATCATGGAATTATTGTAAAATAAACCATTCTCTCATCGCATCTCAAAATATGGATCTTCCACCAACTTATCACCATGGGTTTGCTAACAATGCATCTCAATGATTGCAAAATCTTGCCGTTGTAGAATGGGCCATATACTCTCCTGACCAAACACTGTGTCTCTTTAATGGACTTTATATCAGGTCAGCCACCAACAATAAAAAAGAACATGATGCCATCATAGGCCTGTTGGTTGATTCCCACAACCTCGGTATCTATATCTTGCATGTATTCCTTGATTCCAATCTCGTAGTATCACAGTTAAACAAGACATTTCAAATCTATGATCCATGTCTTTTTCAGAAATATCTGCATGCACAAAGATTAGCTAGATATTTTGATCAAATCACATTTACATATATACTGAGAGATCAAAATCATATAGCTGACCGCATCGCTAATCAAATCCTAAACTAACATGCATCACATATATATAACCATCAAGATACATTAAGCATCAACCTAAGATAAATCCAGAAACATAATTGCATAAATACACGAAAAGTATAGACGTGTGTATCACATCATGAAAGCTACCAAAAAATCACCTCGTATATACATAAAAAATATATGAGTACAAAAATCATTCGCCCATAACTAGGAGGAATAAGTCAATAAAGACAAGGGAGAGTCCTCATAAACATTTGTTTGACCTGGTACATACATCATCTCGACAAAAAGAAAAAATAAATAGCAAGCCTGCCTAGGGCCTTGGTTGCCCAATCTCCACATCCCGAGCTAAAATAGGGCTAACTGTAGCCATAGCCATAGCAATATGACACAAAATTGATCGATGTGCCCGCTCTGGGGACATCTTAGTCTCAATCACAACCTTCGGTAGGTTGGCCCATCGATCAGAGATCAAACCTCTGGTCAGGGACTTGACTCGTCCCCAGGAATCATGGTAACTCCATAACTCTATCTCAGTGGCTGGAAATCATGCCTCTGCATCCTCAGCACGTGCAATCAGTTTCTCTATATCCATCACCCCCTCTCCATAAGGCCTACCAATTTCAAATTAGAGCCGCTGCATTGGGCGCTTTACACCACCACGAGGAGAAATCAATGACCTTGCCACCCTCAGTCTTTGTGGAATAGGGAAAACCCCTGTAACACCAAAATGCCTTGGATCGTGGTCTACCAAATAGGCCAGTGGACATCCCCATGGCCTTGCATCTGCAAGTAAACAAAGAATAGTGTCAACATCATCATAAAGTCAAAACCATAAATACATGAAAATACACATATGTACACAACTACAAAAATAAAATACATACTTGATGGTCCCCATGCAACACCTGGTGGAAGCCCCATATCCATATCTTCCTGGAAGTCGATTCCATGTTACGGAAACTCCGGGATCAGTTGATGGTTGGAGTCAAACCAACCCTCGACTGTAGCAATTTAGTATCACCCCACTACTCAACCACCCTCCCTCGTCATCACCCTTCCCTACTAGTGCATGCGAGGGTCCCAAGCAGGTCACTTCGTTACCTCAAGGATTGGGCGAAGCATGACCACCCCCTCATAAAGTATGTTGTTGAACACAATCCCACAACAAAAACTCTGCAACATCCCACGTTGAACCTAGGTAAGATGGGACATCATTCCCTAATGTAAAAGGTGCCCAGTCAGTGAATTTTCATGCCCGTAGCCACTGTAAAACTGCTATATGCAACCCTAAACACTAGTTGGGGGACGTCAACCCCACCAATCTGACAATCATAGCCAGCGCTACTCACTTAGCTAAGTCCAAAACTATTGTGATCCTCACGTAGCCATCCAAAATTGGGTTAAGGCCACAGTGACCCTCCCCCTCTGGCTCAACCCAAACACACATGTCAACATTCCCTCCTGGTATTGGATAAGGAAGAAACTCCCCATGCATAATAAAACCTGTCATGAATTAGATATCAGTCTACACCAATATTGATAGGTTTGTACATTGTATGACCATAATTTAATGGTCTACATCCCAACATCACACCAAAAACTACAGGAACTTGTCCTGCGACCTCATCAAAGAGTTCTGAAGAAACTTCAATAACCCCCACTATGTTAACTACTGGCTCGCTATAGATTCCTGGGCAAAAATGGTTCAGAGATTCTCCCAGTCTCTCTCCAGCCAAATCATCCTTTTAGCCAGGATGCCACATGTAAAAATAGTGGACCACTCGGGTCCTCAAAAAGAAAAATACGAGGGAAAACCAGTCATTTTCCCCAACTACGTGCCTATTTATTAAACATATGCACTATGTGCATGTCTATATCTTGAACAGGTGTGTGCACGTCACGCAAAACAAGGATAAATGTGTGACAAAACCTGAAAGGTTTCCTTGCATAAATCCAAAACTCAGACGTGTGCAATGCGCATCTGTGTCTTTTTTACACAGAGTCTTTGCGTGAAACTCCAAACTTCACGCAAAGATATTGCAACCCAGAATGAGTCACCTGCACAACCAGCTCAGTAGCCTTAACAAATGTCATACATGGGACCCCTATATGACCTACCTAAATTAAAAAATCCACATTTACAAAGGCTAAGGTGCAATCTCTTACCTGTCTCTCTCCACACGAATCTCGGGTACTCAAGCTAATCGCAAAGACAAGAAAATCTTCGATAATTCTCTTTTCCCTTCACAACTCAGCAATGCAAATGAGTAATATTTGGGCCCCTTTTCCCTATATATCACCCTCTTTTCCATCTCTTGGGATACATTACAGAAGTTTGGGATTTTCATTGACAAAATTGGAAGAGATGCGAAGATCAGTCCCACCACATCTTCATCATGGATTTTGGCTTAGTGGGGCCTGACCCAGGTTTAGAAGTGATTTAGCCAAGAAAATCTCGGTACTACTGGCCCTTTCAACAATAGTCCGCGGAGCAAGGACTAAGGTCTCACCCAAAGTAGTATGGGAGGGTTCTAGAACCAGGTTTTTGCACCCTGGGGATGTCTGATACGTTTGGATTGGTACATGGTCCAACCTTCACACTCATTGTGCTACGCGCACCAGCAGGCACCCCGTGTCCTGCGATATTGTCTTCACGTAGTCTTAGCCGCAGCGCGACCCATGTTATTTACCCAAACCTTTCTTAATTATGCACTGTTAGTTGATTACTTAGATTATTTTCATATATAATCATTATGAACCATACAAGTACTTATCCAATTGCGCACAGTAAATAAACAAAGTAAAAGTAATGCATAACAAAAAAATATCAATTCAAGAATAGATGCATAGAGTAAACTTCTCTTTATTAGCTTCAATCCAAATTACAAACTCAACTCCACCTTGTGTACTCAGCTACAGGGGTCTGTGCACTCAGCTGCGAACTCTACTAGGCCTCTACGCACTTAGCTTCAAAGCCTCTATCCACTACTACGTTCCAATACCCTCCTAATCCAACTCTAAGCTTTAACCATTCCTTTTTTATTCTCTCTATCATTCACTATCTTTACACTTAGAGCCTCGCTCTATTTATACAATCCCATGGTCCAGGGACTATGGGTAGGCTGACATAACTTTACATTACATTACAATATTTTAGGGTAGACAACCCTATGACTCATCCTAGACTTCGTGCTCCACACCTGCAGTTTGTGGAGTCTTATAATATACTTAACCAAAACTTGGGCTTTGAGACCCAAAAACAGGTTGCAAGGGATCCCATGCCCAACAATGGAACCCTCCATTCCGATAAATGAAAAAAGACATTTTTTGGCCTTTCTCACATGTCAAGTTCTTCTCCAGCTCTCTAATTCGATAACATTCATTTATATGTATGTCTTGAATAATGTTTTCACTTCAGGTTTTGGCTGTATCCATTGCAGGAAAATCACATAAGGTCGATGTCCACCAATAACCAAAGAAGGTATCATTCTCCACTGAGCATGATAGGCTTCCTCCTAAATCTTTTCATATCTTAACATCATTTCTCTAAAATTCACCATAAGCTCCATTATCACAACCATGTTTATCACCATATCACCCTTGTATATTATAAACACTCACATTGGTTGATAGAACCACCCCCCCTTCATGGTTCCCTTCATCGTTGTAGACCCCTCTTCACTAAAATAAGCCATGACCACTCACTCCATCCCAGGAACCATCTCACATGCATATATGGAAGTTTAGCCTCATTATGATACAGTCATTATGCATGCACCCTAGTTATCGATCCCTCTCCCAAACACTAAATAGATGCACCTCTGCTTCCTACATTTGGTCTATCATTCTCCATATCACATAGCCCATTTGTATCACATCACCCGCCTCACCCACCTGACACGGAGACCAACAAATGGGGTCCCCACCCACACTCTTAGCAGAATACACCACACCTTTACACATGATACTATCATCATGGGGCACCCATCTCTGTGGCTATACATTTAAACCACCCCTATTCTTTTCGAAAGTGTACAAATATTAAAAATAAAAATAAAAAAAAACTCCCATCCACATTTGACTTTTATAATCCATGGCCTTTTCCGACTGCAGTCTCTAATAACCTTTGGTCACAACTCACCAACAAATCATCCCCCATTTCACACGTCCGTTAAATAAAACATACACCCATCCTGGAAATCCTATTGACTCCAAGATCATCAGAAAACATGTTTTGACCACTACCGTTTTCATATCAATCTCTAACCTCAGTATAGATATTTATATCCTCTGATATCAATATATCTCACTATTATGCCTCTCTGACCCAATTTATTACAATTTGTTCATATCACACATTTATTTCTCGACTCACCATGTCAAATAGTTGACACCCCTTCCCTGTTAAGTTCAACAAATGCATTCCAGGGAAGAGGTAGTACCTTGGATACTCCCTCCCTCAATAGGGATACCCTTAGGTGGCACATTGGGAACCATTATTTCCCAATGATGTCATCGGTCCCCTTGACATTTGACATCAACTCAAGCATTCATGTCAAGGTGGTGCATACTTACTTACTATTGTAGTTTAGTCATTTATTCGAAGGCCCCTGCGTCACTAAGAAACTCATTCAATAGTGCTTACATTATGATACGACGTACCCACAACCAAATACCTATGCATACCACAACACCCATCAATAGTGCTTCAACTAGGTTATGCATAGGAGAACCATACTTTTCCCATTTAATGAGAAAGTTCCCTTGAGGGCATCAACAATTATCATCCTCAACTATCAACATGTCAACAACCACCACATTGACTAGAAAAAATTAGTTTTTTTATGATTTTAATCAGTTCCGAATAGCCATCATAACAAGCATGGGACATTCCCGCCTTGTATAGACACACCATTTTTTGTATATTTTCACTAGAGGATGGGTATCATTGATACTCAGTCAAGGGGTTTTTCTCTACTCATCTCTGCAACAAGCTATCCTCTCTCTCAAGAAGTTTCTCATACTCTCCAAAAGAAATGAAAATGTGATGTATTTCTGCTATAATTTTGCTCCTAACCTCATACATCAGGGGGTACTATTAACACCAAAAAATTGTACACCTACTAGTACAATCCATAAAACATTAAAAGTGTCTAGCATAATGCATAGGTGGACATTTTTCCAACCAAATACATTATGAAGTTTAAAAAATCAAAGTTCTCCTAAGGCCCAAATTTTATAAAGGAAAAACAATTAAGGTTGTGTGTATATTTCTTTGATAAATGCACATGCACAACATACCTCCAAAAGTCGTGCGATAGTAGAAGAGGATGACTCGGCAATCTAGAACCACTTTTCACACTTGGGGCTGACTCTCTAACATGAGATTGGTCCAGTACAACTAAATTTGAGTCACCTTGGAGATATGCAGCCCTTAATGGATTCCCCTTGTCCTACTCATGTGTCTTTATCATACATGTACTAAGAGAGGGAAGAAGGATTAAAAAAAAACTATATAAACAGACCATGGGAGAACCAAATCATGACTCATTGTTATGCTAGCCAAATTGTTGTTTGAGCAAACCACCATTGCATTGTTGAAGCCAAGGAAGTGAAGAGCACTAACATGTTGGCCAAATTGCTTCTAAGCAACCCAACATCTTAGTGAGAGAAGAGGAACCCACCATTGGAGAGTCTTCACACTTCTTTGAGAGAGAGGAGAAATGTGCAAAGAGATTGAGGAAATAAACCCCCTTGCTAAGGATTTTTGAGCTCCATAGTTCAAAGACTTCTCTTCAAGTGTCTGATATTCAAATTTTATTCAACCTCTACCACCAGCAATCAATAAAGGGAGATTTTTCCATATATTATTGATGTGTTTTCTTCATTTGAGCATTGTTTTGTTTATGTACCTCTTTGTTTAGTTCTTCTTCATGTATGCATTGTTTCCACTACTTACAATACTTTGTTTATTTAAGTTTTTACACTAACAACACAAATTTTGATTATGATCCTTTGCAGGGAACAATCTACTGCTAAGGGGGTGTCTTTCAATACACTTGTGCTCCAAAAACACTACAAGACTTGGCTTCTCTAGTTTAGCATAGAAGGAATATCATTATTTGCAGAAGCAAGTGTTGGCTTCATGTTCCACTATTGGGGATAATGCCTTTTCAATTGTAATTGTATGTTTGAAACTTTCACTCTATGATAAAATCTCAGAGCCAACACATCTTCACACGTATGTTGTGAATGTAGTAAGACTATTCTTTTTATATTTGTGATATGTGTTTTTTCATTTACGTTAATGCTTATGAACTAATTCATTTGTTTTAGTATGAATCTTGTTGAACATGTGTTGTTATGTTATTATGATTATTTTTATCTTGTGAACTATTTTGCAGGTTAACTAATGATTCTCTTAGATTGCTCGTGCATATATTGTAAGCTAGTACTATTACTTGATTCTATGTGGATCCCTTATTTCCCTTTGATGTGATATAGCCTCTCATGCATTGCATTGATACTTAACAATGCTTGTACACTTATTGTCATAAAAATTATGTATATATCATTCTTTGTGTTTATTGTAGACAAGGCTCCTACTCAAAACAGTGTGGCGTCTAACTGGGACTTTGCATCAGGGAGACCCCCTTCCTGTTGGTGGCTTCTATCACCATAAGTAGGTTTTGGCACTAGAAGGAGGTCCAAATGACAATATGAGCCCGTGAAGTCTATTTGAACCTTGCTTACCTTAAAATGAATTCTTCGCAAATATTAACCCCAACATGTTTTTCTAGAGTTGAAAATTTGAAAGTGCCTTTGTGGATAATTCGTGACTTGTCAAATCTGGAATTTGATGGCAAGGGTGGAATAACTGGTCTTGAGAGAAACCCTCTGCTTTCTTGAATTTTTCACCTATCATGAAATTAATTGTGAGGATACTACTTGCAGTTTGTTTGTTCTTACATTCAAAGCACATGTTAAATAATGGTGTTACACATTACCGACCACCTCTATTCATTCCTTCCAACATCTTGTCAAGGAGCTTCATTAGGCCTTTGACTTGTATGATTACAAACATTTTTATAAGAAAATCATTCATCTCAGAAAAGAACCTGATGAATCTGTTGAATATTTTCATGACCGTTTCACTCACTCATGTTATGATTTTTCTAAGGATCACATAAACTAGAAGTTTATGAAAAATAAATTTGAGTATATTTCTCATATTTATTTGACTCCATCTGAATCTAAATCCTTAGAAAGTGTCCCAACATTTCTCGTTTATGCAGTACTCAAATATGCAAAAGGATAAATTTTTGTTTCATGTAATTTTTCATCTTTTTGTGATCAAGCAACTTCATGCACCTGAATTGAGGATTTGAACTCAAGTTTAAATTTTTAGTTTGATTTATCCAGTGACATCATTTTCTATCATTCTCCATTGGTTATTTCCTTTGATCCTCCTAATTTTGAGCTATCACATCAACCTATTATAACTATTTCTTTTGATTCTCATGGGGATGAACTTCAACATGGATTTAGTGGAGACTAGGAAACTTGTGATATCTTTCATAATGACTATGTGTAGGATTCTGATTATGAAAAAGAATATGTGATCACAGATGAATTTGCACCTAATATTTCCATTTCTTCCCCTTTCACCCATTGTCATGACCCTTTTCAGTCATCCCATCGTACCTGTCACATTTTCCGATGATATAATTTTCAATTGTATTGAATCTTAATGCAGTAAGGAATGGTTAAATGTTGATTCCAAATCAGAGGAAAGAAAGCAAGGATCCAATTATTACAAATATATCTTTTTCCTTGTCTTTTATAAGTGAAGAAGCAAATAATGTAACTTAATGTTTTCAGTTATCCCATCTTTATGGTTCATCATACCATGAGGATTCCTTTCTCTTGAATGAAAAATCAAACTTTGATCATGGTTGTCTTAATATATTCACTGATTCATCAAGTATTAAATCTATGTATTTAAATATCAATTATATCAATCCATTGGTTGTTGATAATCTACCTTTAGATACCTTGGAACCATGTCAAGATTTCGAGACACTTCAGATAACCCTAATGGTTGTGTTAGGATCTCGCAATGTCGATGGTTATTCCAAACATGATCAGGTTAACATTCTTCCTCAGAAGAACCCTGATGATTCAATTGCAAATGTTGGAAATGAAAATATATATCAATCTTGAGATCCTTCACCTATTTATTATTATCCCATTATTGAATGGTTCGAAGAATCCTACTTGGCAATCCCTTTTGCTAAGCAAATGTTTCTATCTTTCTTCATGTTTTCCAAGATTGAAAGTCATAATAGATGCTTTTATTTGAGAGTCTGTCATGATGTGTGTAAACATCATGATGCATTCGAAGAATGTTTAGAACACACTTTCTTGTTGTAATTTTATGATCATGTTTTGTGTCTTTATGTTTTGGAACGCATGTTTTATCTCTCGTCATGTGCTTTTCCTGATCATCTTTCTTATTTTTTATTCCCTCATTGATATAGGTCAGGTAATGATCTATTGGTTGAATTGGAAATTTCATTTTACGTAAGCCTAGCCTATATTTTGTTAGTTTAGGAGTAGGGTTATTTTAGTTAGGTTTTTTTTTCTTTTGTTATTTTCCTTTTATTTCGTTCTTTCCTTTTAGTCTCTTCACAATAATCCTTGTATGAAATCATGTTTCGATTTTGAAATGGGCATGGTGAAGTTTAAGAGGACATTGCACAGCTATAAATGCTTAGTTTTCTATTTATTCCTTTCTTTGCATGGGCCTTGTATCTTTTATTCTATGATGCTTACACATAAAATATGTTCTTTCTCAAAGAAATATTTAGTGGATCTATGATGCTTCAATCTATAACAAGTAGCCTCTTCCTTGATAATGTTTATTTTATTTTATGTTTGACCAGTTTTAACTTGTTAACTTGGTCGAGTAGAGTAAGAATGGGAGGAAACTTAAGCAAGTGGACTATATTTTAGAGGTGTGTAATATCCTTCTCTGAAGGGATAACCTCTTTTACTCTAAATAAGTTGGGATCCCTCTTTTTCCCCATGAAATAATAAGTTACGAAGCATAGTTCTATAAAATAAATAAAGGGTGAAAGAATAGAAATGCTTCCTACTCAAGGAGGTGAAATAAACAACTTTTTTGGGGTATTGTCCAAGCTGACTGACAATGAAGAAATGTTTGCGTTCCTATAGTGACTCCACCAGGGTACTTTCTAGGCTTGTTGGTTGGCAGTGGAGCAACACTAGAGATGAAAACTAATACTCTGATAATCCTTGTCACTTTCATATCTATATACTCCTTATCCCTAATCGAAACAACTAAGTTTTGAATTTATTTTTTCAGTGTGTTTCTTATGAAGAGAATTAAGGAACTATATCTTTAACTCAAGATAAGTAAAGAAGCCATGGTGATCAATGATATGAAAAATACTTCTTGAAAAGATAAACCTATTTTATAGAGTTAGACCCATACAGAGTGTTGGAGTTCTACTAGTGTGTTTCCAAGTGTTGTAGCTACTATAACCCCCCTCCAAAAATTTTCTATGATTTATTTTGGAGCCTACCTTCTATTCATAAGAACTTATATTTCATGGTAGTCAAGTGTTCCTCTTGTTATTTACTATTGATATCTATTTTCTTTGCATGCAATTCTTATGGTGAATTCATTAGGTTGTCTTGACGATGATCAAGTCTTGTTGGCAACAACTGAAAAAATTCTAAACTATCAACCTTATGCCTTGATCTTGCACCAATTGTCGGTATTCCCTCTAGGAATTGTGAAATCCCCTATCATTGGAGACTGTACAAGCCCTTGAGTATTCAAAATACACAATGCATTGAATAACAAAACTGCACAACCTTGAGAGAATGACAATCACTAAGCATGTGAACTGCACAATAATTCACTGAGAGTCAAGACTACACAACCCAATGAGTTAGTGGATTTCACAATCCCCTGTCCTTGGGATTTTCATAATCCCTTCTTCTAGTGAGACTACATAGTTCCTCAAAGAAATCAAGTGTGCATCCCTAGAAATTAAGGATTGCACAATCACCTTTGGACAAGTGGCACAAAGTTTCTATTTTTTTTATCTTAGGAAAAGTGTCGCTTCTCCTTATAAACCTAACCTAAACCTATGGAGGGAATAGATATATATATATATATATAATATATATATATATATTATATAGATTAATATATAGATTATATATATTATTATATAGAATAATGAAAGAGTCGGACATTCCAATTCATAATTAAAGTAACAAAAATCGGAATTCAATTCAATAATAAAGTACAAAATTTACAACTGTCCACAAGGATTTGTGGACCAAGGAAGAGACCCCCAACCCCGAGAGTGAACTATCCCGAGGCCAAATTCCCAACCTTGAAAACCCTACATCTAAGTTTTAATAAAAGTCAAAACGAAGAAGAAGCCTGCATCAAAGCCAAAACAACAAGCCTCCCGCCTGAGACCAAAATCTCTCGCCAAGAAGAGGAGCACTGACACTTCCCGCTAACTCCCAAACATGCCATTTTTGTTGAAGAGTGCACCACCAATATGGCCAATTTGCACGATCAATCGTGGACGTTGATCTACCTCTCTTGATCTGATGGCAAAGGTTCATATCGCGATGGATAACATGCTGAACTTTAGCATGCAATGAGGGCGATATTTTGGCCAACCTCACCACCACATGTAGCCTGTTGTATGGAATCGCTCCCAAAATGGAAATACCACTAACCACTAGCGAGGCCCGTGATTTCTGGAAAATAGCCCCTAAACTAGTATAACGTTCATGGGCAGATAACCCATGGTAATACGGCTGCCATTTGCTCCTGTGGACCCACCAACTAGCTCGATCCATGCGCACCGTAGATCCTTTTCGTGAAATCCTACGGTTGAGGATCATATCACTCCAATGCTCCAATCAACATCACCGAACATTAGTGTGTGATCAGAGCGGCATTTCCTTCGGCCCCTCTACCATGTGGTGTTCACTGAATGGGATCGCTGCAAAAAAGGGAAAACTACTTCCCGCTCACGAGGCTTGCGATCGTCCCAAAATTGCTCTAGCCGTGGTGTTTCAATCAAAGGCGAACAAATCATGGTAATTGGGTATGCCATGGGATTCCTGCATCCAATCGCTCACTATATCTTCTTTACCTGTGCCATTGTGAGAAGAGGCATCTGCTAGCCTGCCTAAATCCCAGAGAAATAAAACTCCCGCTTTACAACCACTAATAACCTAATTAAGCGTGTTGCACTGAACAACAAATTTTAAATATTGTTTTCACACTCGACTTTGGAAATCTATTCTTCCCCATGAGATTAAGGAGCTTTAGATTCTACTTACAATGCTTTTCTAGGTAAGTTTCGCATGTGTCATTTTTTGCTGATTTTTTTGTTGCTTTTGTTGTTTTTTTCTCTATGAGTGTTATTTTTCCCATTTATTTTCATCGTATCTATATATTTATATTATTATTACATTGTACAAGTTTTGTTTTAGTTCGTTGTTTAGTTTTTATAAGTGTCACATTGCCTTCTTGCATTTTTCCTAGCAACAGTTGTCGCTGTTGGGCCTTATTGTGCATGCATGTTTTTCCTTTTGCATAACATTTTATTGTGCATGATGTTGATTGATTTAAATCACCTTAAGGTTGATCTACACTCTTTCCTACCCCAACATCAGATATCTCTCTCTCTCTCTCTCTCTCTCTCTCTCTGGCAGACCTTGAGCAATTGCTGCCTCTCTAGCTACACATTTCACTACTCCAAGGCTAAATCTCACCTCGTAGCCTCTAAGAATGTGTAGTGAATAGTAAATGGCTTGTCCAACTTGTCATTATGCAATTCTAGTCCTCAGTGCCCAACCTTGGCCTCTGAGATTGCATAGTGCACAATCCCTTCTCTCTCCTGCCCAAAGGAAATTGTGCATAATGTAGTATCAAGACTCAAGCTTCATCCCTGTCTGCTGAGACTACACATTACACAATTTTAGAATCTTGAATTTTCTCTTAGAGCCCATCAACTGCGCAATCCTCTTCCTTAGTTAGTGTGTTTTTACAAATTAATAGAAATTTTCTACTACTAATGAAATTGAACTGAAATCAAGAGATTACAAATTTCCTCTACTATTATGAGGAATGGAAATCACAATTTAGAAAAACATGAAAGGACATGCAATCATTAAAAAACCACAGGAATACAATGATTATAAGAGAACTCAACTAGGAAAAACCCCTTCACTACTTTTCATTAATCAGATGAGAATGAGAAACTATTACAATATCGTGCTTTGAATCTAAGGCACACCCTACATTGTAAATTTCTCCTACTGACTGCCTTGTGTTGTCCAACACTTAGCTAATTCAAGGCCCCAAATAACTCCTATTTCCTTACACAATATTGGAGAAAATTATCTCCTAAAAGAAAGGAATTTTCTCCTATTTTCTTGTGCAATTCCCAAGGAATGATTCACCTGCTTAACTATCAATCCTGTACACTCAACTAATATACAATTGATAATTACAATGTGCCCTTTCCTCCACTCTAGATAATAAATTCGAATTCCATGAATTTATGGGTTATTTTTAGCTGATTAACTAGTTTAACTGAGATATCACTGAGTTAACAACAATTCTACTACTCAAATGACCTTCAACTAAAAATAACTAAACTAGATTGCTAAATTTTAACAATCACTACATGCACAACTCTAGTTCTAGCCTATAACTTGAATTTACTAAGTAAACTAGTAGAAAAATCCATGTCACACAAGTTAACTGTAATCCAACTCATCCTGCAAATGTGGAAAATCAAATTACTAAATTTTACTAAGCCACAAGTCAAATTTAGCCTTTCTTACTACAATTTCTAAAACACCCTCTTAGCAAGAAAGGGATTTTGAACCACCCAAATCCTACACTTGTGGAATCTAAATTTTCCTCTTGACAATTCCTTTATCAAGATATATACATCATGATCCTCAGTTGGAATGTATTGTAGCATCATAATTCTCCTCTTCACATAATGTTGCAAGTGATGGCACCAGATATCAATGTGCTTGGACCTATCATGAAATACTGGATTCTTAGAGAGTTTAATACAAATTTTATTATCATAATAAATCACTTTTGGATCCATCTCCTAACTGAAAATATCCACAAGTATTTTCCTCATCCATATGGAGTCACATTCTTCTTGAATTGCAACCATGTATTTAACCTCTACTGAGTTGAGTACCGCATACCTCTATTTCCTGCTATAACAGAAAATAGGTGTAGACCCAAATTAAATATAACACTTGAATTAATTTTCCTATCTGATGGAATCCCTGCCCAATTTGCATTAGTGAAGCCTTGGAGCTTAACTCCCTATTTCCTCTTGTACCATAACCCATACTTGATTGTACCTATGAGGTACCTCAACACATGCTTTGCTTCCTTCCAATAGAACTTCTTAGGCTTCACCATGGCTTGAATCAACTAATTAAATGCATACCATATGTCAAGCCTTATTTTCACTAGATACATCAAGGATCCCCCAAGATGTCTATGATGGTATCATCTATTGGCTCTCCTGAAGAATCACTCCCCTTCCTTTAGTTTGCATCTAGAGGTGTGTCCATAGGCTTGTAGTTATCCAGGTGAAATATTTGGAGCATTTCAGAGGCATACTACGCTTGACTCACAAACAACTCACCATCACCCTCCCATACTTCCACCCCAAGGAAGTAATGCATCAAACCCATGTATTTCATATCAAATTCTCTTGCAAGATCCTCTATGCAAGAGCAAATCAACTTCTCATTCCCTATAAGTATTAAGTCATCAACATACAAAAGCAAGATAAGGAACTTTCCATCTACCACAATGTGAGAGAGATTGCCATATGCTTCACTTTTGGTGAAGCCCGATCCACTAAGATACATGTCAATCCAAGTGTACCATGCTTGGAAAACTTGCTTGAGACCATATAGAGCTCTCTTGAGTCTATACATGTGTCTCCCTGTCATATGTCTCAAATCCCTCTGGCTTCTCTACATAAATTTCCTCCTCAACAATACCATTGAGAAATGTGGTCTTTAGATCAATCTAGTGGATCTTCCACCCCATCTGTGCAACTAATGTTAGAATGGTTTTGATTGAGGAATATCTTTTTGCTGGTGCAAATCTTTCCTCATAGTCCACAACCTCTACCTGATAGAAGCATTTGGCCACAAATATGGCCTTGTTCTTCTCGATGGTCCCATAAATTATATCCTTCACTTTGTAAATGAATTTGGAACTAACCAATAACTTGTTCACTAGTCTCAACACCACCTCCCATACACGTTTCTTCATGATGGAGTCATACTCCTCCACCATAACATCAACCCACAGTAGTTGAGAAACTGCTTCCTCAAATGAAGAAGGCTCTAGCTCAATAAGTTCTGTAGAGATATATACCCAATGTACTTGTCTAATGACCTCCTTTTCATGCACTAAGATGTAGGAGCTCCCACATGCTCTCGTGCATCCTGTACCAATTTTTCATCTTCTCTAGTTCTCGTCCTCCCCAGTCTAGAATATTCTGGTTGAGTAGATGCCTCCACTAAACCTCTTGTCTCCTCATCCACTTGTGGCTTCTCGACAACATCCTAAAGCTCTATATGAGGCTCCTCCTATGAGGCTAGAAGCTCCTCCTATAGTGGGATACTTATATCTCGCTATAGAGAGTATCTCATACCCTTCTTCTCATCAAATTTGACATCTCACTTCACTACTATCACCCCACATGAGGGAAAATACACCCAATAACTATTTGGTGTCTCTGTGTTTCCTAGAAAAATCCCATCCTAGCTATAAGATCAATTTTTTTCTTGGTATTCTTGGATACATGACAATACACAATATCTCCAAAAATTTTGAACTGAGATACATCTGGCTTCCTCCCAGAGAAATCTTCTTCAGGTGTGATCATGCCAAGTGTTCTATGAGGGCTCCTATTCTATAAATAAACTATGGTGTTGCATTCATCTTCCCGTAGATGTAATGACAACCCTTGATCATGCAACATGGCTCTTGCTACTCTCACTATGCTTATGTTCTTCCTTTAAACCACCTAAGTTTTTTGTGGGCTATGGGGTGCTATCAGTTCTCTTCAAATGCCCTCTTTGGCACAAAAGCCCTTGAAGGTGTTAGAAACAAATTCTCCTCCACTATCACTTCTCAAGGCTTTCAATTTCTGAGAAATCTCCCTTCCAACCAATTCTTTGAACTCAATTTTTTTTAGAAAAAATCATCCTTCTTCTACATGAAGAAGATCCATCAATTTATTGAAAATTCATCAACAAAAATCACATAATACTTTTGTTTTTATGTAGAGGTTGTAGAAAAGGGTCCACATACATCAAAGTGTAATCGCTTCAATATTTATCGAGCACTTCTATCTTGGCCCTGGAAGGTGGATTTGATATATTTCCCCAATGTGCATCCCTTGCGGACATCATGTTGGTCAAGGGTACATTTCAAGAGACTAGTGGTAATCTTCTACATGATTTTTAAGGCCCCATGGCGTAAGTGTCCCATGCATCTATGCCATATTTCTCCAAAATCATGATTTCACACTTCTCCTACCTTTCTACTCAGTGCAACACAAGATTATACCTCATGTTTGTATATATTCTTTACTCAAACTCCAATATGTTTCACCTACTCGGTAGCTACATGTCTTAGAAAGGATTTCCCCTTATTTCCAAAAACAACATTATAGTCTTGATCCTTCAATAAAACTACAAATATCATGTTCTTCTTTGTCCCAAGTACATACATGACATCTTTAAAATGGAGATGGGAGTCTGAATCCCTCTTAAAGGTTACGATTCCAATTCATTTGGTAATGTATCGCCCATCATCCCCAAGTTTTATGTGCATCTGAAGATCTTTCTCCTCTATGCTACTGAAGAATTATTTGCATCCTCTCATATGGAATGAGGCACCTGAATGTAGGTACCACACACTCCCCATTACATTGCTTTCCATGCATGCAATCAGGGTGAAATCTAATTCGAATTGTGAGGTAAGACTTCACCTCCTACTCCTCTTGAAGGCTTCTTGCTAGACTTATGGTGTAAACGCTTCGTTGCATAGTGCTTGAATTCATGGGAGTGAAAACATTTTATATTTCTTACATCCTTATTATTTCCTTTGTTTTGGTTAGACTCTGGCTTGCTTTGGGCCTCATTTCCCTTAGCTTTCTTTCCCTTCCCAACCAAGGAAAAATTATCTTCCTCCTCATCTTTGGATGTTACTCCACCTTTGGTGTTCCTTATGATTTCTTCTTGCACCAAATCATACCAAACTCTCTCCCAATTTGGCAATTTGTCCCTTCCATTTACCGAGTCTTGGTAGTTGTGCTAGGATTTTGGAAGGCCTAGGAGAGCTAGGCTCACTAGTTGTAAAGAGGGAATATTTTCTCCAACTCCTCCAAGATCATCTCGACACTAAGTGAATCTGGAGAGGTAGGGTGGAATAATTTCATTTTTCTACATGCAGATGTTTCTGAGCTTTTCCCTCAATGCTAATTTCCTGGCATCATTAGAATTTTCAAATATTTCAATGAGGGTCTTCCACTTAGAAAATGGAGTCTCATTTCCATGTAAATTCAAGATTATGTAGTCTCGCACATCCTCTAGGATGATCCTCCTAGATTTTGTGGTATCCTTCTTCCACTGGGCTAACTACTATGCATATGATACTATTGGTTTTTGAATGTTAGTTTTGGTGTACTCCAAGACTCCATTATCATCGAGTACAACGTCCACACTATCCTTCCAGGCTATAAAATTTGAGGTTCCCTCATTGGCATTCTCCAATCTCAATCCATTGAAAAATAATTTCTCACACAAAAGAAAAATTACTTCACTAAATCTGCAAATTGAAATATCTAAAGAAGAAGATCAATTGATTGGTTTTTAGTGTGATGTATTCTTTGATACCATGTCGAAAATAATAGGAAATTTATACTACTAATGAAATCAAACTGATATCACAATATTACAAATTTCCTCTATTATTCTATGAAATGGAAATCACAAGTTAGAAACACAAACAATGACATGCAACCATTAAAACACGACAAGAACATAATTATTTATCGGGGAACCCAAATGGGAAAAAGCCTTCTATTGATTTTCAGTAATCATATGAGAATGAGATACTATTACAATGCTTGCTTTGAATCTGAAGCACACCTTGCACTGTAAAGTTCTTCTATTGATTGTCCTACTCTAGCCAACACTTAGCCAAATGAAGGCCCCAGTTAGATCTTATTTCCTTTTGAATCCTAGATGAAATTAGCTCCTAGAAGATAGGAATTTTCTCCTATTTTCTTGCGCAATTCCCAAGGAATGATTCACCTTCTTAACTACCAAGCTTATACACTTATCTAGTATACAGTTGATGATTACAGTGTCCCTTTCCTCCACTCCACCTAGGCAGTTCAAATTCCATGCACGTATGGGGTATTTGTAGCTGATTGACTAGTTTAACTGAGAGATCACTGAGTTAAAAATAGTTCTACTACTCAATTGACCCTCAACTAAGTCAACTAGTTACTTGAGCTCAGTTAACTGAGTCAAACTGAAAATAACTAAAATAGGTTGCTAAATTTTAGCAATCACTACATGCACAACTCTACTTCTAACCTATAAATTGAATTTACTGAGTAAACTAGTAGACATCCATGTCACACAAGTTAACTATGATCCAAGTCATCCTGCTAATGTGGAAAATTGAATTACTATATTTGACTAAGTCACAAGTCAAATTTAGCCTTTCTTGCTACAATTTCTAACAATGGATGAACTGATCTGCTTAAGCTTAGTTGTTTTTCCATGAGTGAATTTCTTGTTACATGTAATGTAGGTTTTGAGCTCATCTATTTTTCATCAAGAGGCATCATCATTCCTTCTAAGAAATCAACCTCGAAAGAAACAACATAAAGTAGTATCAATGAAGTGGTTGAGAGCCCTCATGTTACCATTCCTATTCTATATAATACTCAACACTTCATTGAAAAAGACTTTGAAATCTCATGGAATATGGTAAAAGATGCATTCACACCTATGAAATTCAAGGCATATATGAAGGACAAACAAGTGTACATTAACATCCAACGATTAGGTTTTCACAAAGCTGTTTGTAGGTTCCCTATCCTACCTTGCACAAATGTCATCAAATGGATTTTGCAACACTTGGATACTAAGAGCATGATCCTTAGCAGTTTCAGTTGGAAACAACTTGCTTCCTATTCATCCCATGATATTCACTTGATGTATCACTTGCCTAAGCCAAATGGATATCTGGATTCACATTTCTATGTAGTCACCATCTATTCAAGCACCAAGGTTGTTATCAAGACATGGGTAAAAGAGCCACCTAAGTTCCTATAGGCACCCAATAATACTTACATGACTAGATCTCTTAGAAAGGTGTTCATATACCTGATTCTTTTATGCTACCAAATATATGGACATAAGAGTAATAAAACCTTCCATCAATGATGGGTTTACATGTTGCATAGATTATCACGGAGGGGAAGATATTTAATTAGTCTGATCTTTTGGCTTAGTAGCTTAGGATTAATTTAAACAATGAAAATAATCCACCTAAGGGAAACTAAGCTAAATTATACATGTCGGGATACTTCTTGGAGGCCATTTGTGCTTGGAGTTATTTTCTTGGCATGGATTGGAAATGGACACCCAAGGAACCTCCTATTCACATTCACTACAAACTACTTTTATAGTTTAGTTATAGAAGAGTCACTGAAACGATGGTTGAGTCTTATACCAAATTATCTTTGAAGAGGAACCCCCTTGCATGTCCCATGAGGTGATTGACTCAATACCATAAGTTTTTGATTTCTTTTGCTCACCAAATGACACTTACTTCAGGGTATTCAACTACTAGAAACCATCATATTTGTTATCGAGGTATGCCACAGATAATTTGGTCATGCAGGAGGTTGCATATCATCTTGCCACAAGATTATCAACAATACTACAAAGAAAAAAGAAACTACCTTAGACTACTTTTCCTTTGCAGGTGGGATCCTATGAAATCAAGAACCTAAAGACCACAGAAGTTGAAGAAAAAGAATTGGAGAAATTCATATTTGGAATGATAGATTATCATCAGTATGATCCCAGATGTATTTACAAACAAAACTATGCCAATTTTTATTTCAACTCGCTATGTGGGACCTACTCTAGACAAGAGGAGGAGAAGATTAAGAACTTCTATAATGCTTCTAGGCCCCACACACTAGGAAGCTATGTAAGCCCTTCTCACGTGGCTCTAGAACATAACACTACTTTGGAATCAAGGCAAACAAAAAAATGTAACCTAGTGAACATTACATAAAAAAGGAAGTTTGCACATAGTCCAATAGAGGAGAAAATCCGCAAGTTCAAAGAAGATCCAATTATTCTGAAGGCGGCTATGACATCTGAGAAAAAGAGGAAGCAAAATAAAGAAGAGCAGAAGAGGTAGGAAGCAGAGAAACGACAGAAGGAAGAACATGAAAAGAGAGAACATGAAGAAACCAGATGCAAGAAGAGGAATTAAGAAGGAAGGAGGAAGAATAAGCAATGCTAAATCAAGTAGAAGAAGAAAGACAAAATTAGATACAGGAAGAAGAAAATAAACATTAGTAGGCTCAACAGATTGAAGAGCTAATAGTTATCCAAGACATGGAGGTAGAACAAAAGAAGTAGAATCAAGATGTTGATCTTATTCCCAGTACAAAATAGATCATCACTCAGTATTTACATCCTCCTATAGATGGGAAAGCTCTAGGTGATGAAGAAGAAATTTCTCCTTTAGATGATAACTCGATCATGGATATTTGTAGCCTGACTTTCAATGATATTCAAAGAAAAAATGTGCAAGAAATAAAGAAGCATTTCCCCAATGACCTGACACATCCTTCTTTCATTAATACAAAAAGGGTAATTGTCATCGATACCGGGAGAAATCCTCAAACCATTTCTACAAATCATTTGGATTTTGCCGGAGCTTCAAAGGAAAATAAAAAGTATCTAATGGAATAAAACAAACAAATGGAAAATGATTTGGAAGCTGCAAGACAACATATAAAACAAATCCAAGCATAGACTTAGAAGTTGTCTTCCCCACATGTGTACTTGAAGGAGCTTCAGGAAGCTATATATGATGAATTTCAAGCACTGGGAAACACTACAATGAATTTTTATGAAGAGTTGGTCATCATGCAGTCCCCTTGCATGATATGCAAAAGAAATCATGGGAGGATGCAAAATATCTAAAGTTCATTCATGCAGGCATATCCACAATTCATGAATGGGGAATGAAGTACATAGGTGCACTATGAGAATTGGCAAGGAAAACACGACAACAATATGAATTGGAGAAAGATGAAGTCAAGATGCTTATACAAAGTAATAAACAAGTAAACAATTTCATAGACATCTTATCTTCTTATGCATGGTTGTACAACAGTGTGGACACCTGAGTAAAATCTCATAATATCCCTTCAATTAGGACATTCATAATGGTAAAGGGAAGAAACATGGTTAGATAGGATGTTTCCGAATAATTGGACTAGCTAAAATATATTGCTACGAATGAGGACTTGGAGATTAGTAGACACAACATGTAGAAATATATTGGTGGCCCTACTAAGATCAATACTATGTCGTTCTTATTAAAGAAGGAGACACAAACCAGTTCCAAAACTATATACCCATATGCGATGGAAGTTAGAGTCCACTTTCAACCTAGTCTTCTTGCAAAGTTTTAGGAGACCATTGCACAATACAAAGCTTGGCATCACTATGTAACTAAATATTTACAAATTGAAGTTTATGAGCTAGAGTTTCCTCAAAATCAAGCTTAATATGTTTAGTTTGTCTTATTAGGCTCTACCCATTTTTGTCTCATATGGATTTTTGTATTACTGTATTTGAAATCAAATATGTAAGTGGAATTACAAGTATTAATTGTGGAATATGAAAATTCATTATTTATGAAAAGAAAAATGAAGTCAAAGAGTCACAAGGGTATCTCAAAGGGTACAAAGGAAGATGAAGAGTCATCTCATTTGTTATAAATAAACCCTCATAACTCGATCAAGGGGTTTGGAACTAAAGGCTTGGAAGCTTTGTTTTAGAACCTTGGCTTCTCTAGTTTAGCATAAAAGGAATATCATTCTTTGGATAAGTAAGTGCTTTATGTTCCACTATTGGGGCTAGTGTCTTATCAATTGTAATTGTATTCCTGGCACATTCACTCTATAATAAAATCTTAGAGCTGACACATCTTCATGCATATGTCGTGAATGTAATAAGACTATTATTTTTATGTTTGCAATATGTAGTGTTTCAATTACACTAATTCTTATGAAATAAATTTTTTTCTTTAGTATAAATCTTGTTGAATATGTGTTGTTATGTAATTATGATTGTTGTTATCTTGTAAACTATTTTGCAAGTTAACTAACGACTCTCTTGTATTGATCATGCATCTCTTCTAAGATAGTACTATTACGTACTTCTAAGGGGTTCACTTTTTTCCATACAATGTTATAGAGCCTATCATGCATCACATTTGATACTTCATAAAGCTTATACACTTGTTGTCACCAAATTTATGTATATATCATTCTATGTGTTTATTGCATCCAAGGCACATATTTGAAACCACCACTTTTGCAACTAGTTGTGTTCTAGTTGGGGACATACTCCAAATGGTGTGGGGTATATTTTATACTTCACACTAGAGAGACCCCCTTCGTTGTTGGCAGCTTCCAACACTATCAACAAGTGGTTTGTTGGTCATAGGTGTCATAGAACACCAAGGACGGTGTTTCCCCAAGGGGGAGGGGTTTGTAACAACCCTAGGTTAAGGTTTCATGTTATAAAGTACATTAAAGGTATAATAAGACCAAGGCCATAGGAGACACATTCCATGCTAAATGAAGGGGGAAAACATTATAGTGGGCATCACTTGTCGTTAATTAATGACTATGAAAATTGGCGAAGCCAAAAGGAAATAAATGACAATTTAATTACAAGAATAAAGGACAATAGGAGGAAGGTAAGATGAGGAGACATAAATATGAATGCAAGGGAAATTAAAGAGAAATTATAGGAAAATGAAAGAAAAAGGAAAAAGGAAAAAGGAAAGGAAGAGACTAGATATCATCAATAAAAAGGCATCATAGAAATAATTCACAGGTTTTGTCAATTTTAGCTCTAGATCAATTTCAGAAAGAGAGCTCAAAGAGGAAAGAAAGAGCAAGTAAGGGACAACAAAATGAATCAAGGACAAACAAGAAGCAAGAAAGAAAGCAAATGGGTTGCAGAAGAGCAATTATAGGAGGAAGATTTTGCAGGAAATGGGTTGCATGTATGATTTACTTTCTAGGATTTGATTGCATGGTGCATGCATTTGGTTTATAATTTTTTTCATTTTCATGGGATTTTCTTAGGTTGATAGTGATTTCAGCCTTGATTTTCCATTTCTTGGATAGTTATGGTGTGATTGGATTCATTCTTGATTGAGGTTTGGATTGTAGAAAGATTTTGGATCTTGGTGAGGTGGTCTAAGGTAAATCCGAAGGGTTTGGGGTGGAGATAGTTTTCTCCAAGAATCCCTTGATGTGTGGGTGGAGACAGGAAATTTCCTCTTGGTATGGTGAAGAAGTTCTTAGTCATCCAAGCTTGTGTTGGTTTGGTGATTTTTAGATCAGTTTAGGTGAAACAACTATGGTGGAGGGTTGAGGTGGTTTAGCCTCAAGAAGACATGATTGTTTTTTTTTTGTTTATCCCATGAGATCCCACATTTTTTCTTGGAATATGGCATAAAGGTGATTATATGAAATAAATATTTGGTTCAACCCAATCTATGGTTGGTTGGTATGTGGATAATTCCTTGATTTTTTTGGCATTTGCATATGTATTTATGTATTGATTCCTATTGAGAATGATGAGCACATGTATTGGTTATTGTGTTGATTTTATGACTGGTTTGTCATGGCTTAATTCTAGTTAAAGTTTGGTTATAGGCATGGTTAAATGATGTGCTCTTGTTATGGATCTTATTCATGACTCAATAAGTTATTGTATGGATATATGAATGCATGGGTTAACAAGTGTTGCTGCAACTAGCTTGAGAGGGAAGTGAGCCTTCTTGATGATTCTCTAGTGAATTGAATTAGGAAATGAGCAGATATTCATTCATGACCTATAGTTATTTTTTTACCCTATGTTTGGTGAAATGTTTAACACATGTTTGGTATGTTTGGGAAATTTCTGAGCCTAGTATAGATTGCGTAAACTTGTGATTTCCTTAGAAATGATTATGGAAAGTTGTGGTAAATTCTGGGCAGTGGCATGTAAGCTAGCTCTGAAAATGTGGCACTAATTTTGTGGCCACATGCACATTTCTAAGACCTTTCATTTGTAGCCACATGAATGAAGGCCTGTGTGTGAATCTGGATCTTTCTTGCCACATGAATAACTTCGCATGCATGTGACTAGGATGTGAGCTTAGATAACAAGAAGTTCTAGCTTAAGGTCTAATCACTAGAGATTGTTGGCTCACGTCTAGGTGATATGGTGTTCCTAAGAACATCATTAACTTTATGGTTTGTAGGCCCCACTTCCATAACTGAAATTGGAGGTTGGGTCATGTCATAGTAAATATCAGCTCATGTTTAACCTGGGAACTTGTAAAAGTGGGTAAATGTAAGGTGGGGTTTTATAATATCATTGGCATTACCATTTTTCTCCGAACCTTTCTTTGTATCCTTTGACTCAATGCTTGAACATGCGGGTGAAATGTAGCCTCTTCATCTCACAATTGTACGGGATCGAACATGAAGAAAGTACCTCTTCAACATATGTATCTTTAGGTAAAGGATCATGACTTCTCCACTCCATATTTAGTGACTGATTTTTTCAAACTGAAATACAACGTGTTAGTTTGGTTAGGCTGCAACCTAATGATTTCTTAGAGAGTAGGGTTTTTCTAGTTGTGTTTTCTAGGTACCTGTTGTGCTAAACAACAACCCCCCATTTCTTAAAAAAATATTTACATAAAATTTAAATAAGAAATGGGTCCCTTTAATTCAACTTAGATAAGATTGGTGTGTTCATAAATAAAATTAGTATTAACCCATCATAAGAAAAACCCTTATTAAAAAGCTTAAGGTAAATGAATCATTTTAAAAGCATTTTGAATGGAAATAAAAGTGTGACTTTAAAAATATTATAAAACTCTTCGTTATTGCGATAAAGCGATTGGAAGATCGCATATCGAAATAACAAAGGAAACATACACAAAGCCACAATAAACCTTATCCATTCTCTCCAATCTGAAAAGGCAATCACAATTAGAAATTGGAGAAGCCAAATGCCAAGCACAATATAATGGAGCCCCTTAATTCCTCCGATGTGATAAAGCATATCGCAATCGGCAAATCGGCGATGACAACAATAAGCCAACACATAAACAAAGGCAGGCTCAAATCCTTCGATGCGATAAAGCATATCGCAATCAGTAATCGGCGAAATCACATTAACAATACAATAAGGCCTGAGTCCATTCCCGATTGCGATATATTAATTAGGCTCACATCTCGAAAATATATTTAAAATGGTTTGCATGCATTGTATCACCTTTCGGTGATCAGAGATATTTAAAGCAAGTATTAAAGCCTTTCCCTTAACATTCCCAATCTTCGATTTGTGATTTATCACTGATTATCCATCAAAGAAATCTAAGGAACACTTGAATTAATCATTTGGCATATACACGACATGATGGGCATTTAAAACCTTCTTTACCACGATTGACAAGTTAAGCAGTTATTAAATGAAGCAGTTAAGGGTAGACCTTTTCTTTAGATTTTATCCGCGGCAATCTTTAACTATATTCCATTATCACCTATTGATCGACATAACTCTTTTTCATTATCATATTGGTCAGTACTAGCATTTCTCTGTATCACGGTTTTTCAATCGCTTGTGCAGAATTCCACTGAAATAAAAAATCTGAAACAAAATGGGGAAAAAATCAAAGAATCCTGCAACAGCAACTCCTCTAGTAAAAGACCCAAGGCTAAGTAAAAAGGGATTAATATCAGGCACGACGTGTCTTGGACTGGGAAACACTAGCTGGGAAAGTATCTATAATCTAATTGAAGATGAAGAGCCTGAAGAATTATCAGAAGAGGCCATGAATGATTCAACTGATAAGTCTGAAGGAACTCTTAAAGAGTTGGCATGCTCCTTTCTTCACATAATAGCAGTGCGAGCTAAATTCCTCCCATATACTGACGTCATGAGATGGGTGGTGGAAAAAATTCCAGTTACAAACAGAACCTTTTGCACAAATGACGGGAGGGTATTCAGCTCATTTCAGCTGGACGATCTAAGGAAAATGTATCACTTACTTGAGCTTGAGAAGCAGTACAACAAAGCATTCCTAGAAGCATTTGCGAAGGAAAATGAGTCAGAATCAGCCCCGATAAAGTAGTGGAGACATTTCCCTGAGAAGCACAAGCACAAATCATTGGGTAAGTACTCTATAGACTCATTGGCTTCTCCTTACTATTATGTCGGAGATATGATGTGTAGAATGTGGGGAATACATGACTCTACTAAATTTACTATAGAAATGTTCCCTCTAATGGAGGCTGCAATCAATGGCTATGTGATGGATTGGGCCAATATTTTATCTGATAAACTAGCCACAACAATTCTAGAGTACAGAGCAAATGCATATCAAACTACTAGGACCATTCCCCCATTCTATTACAGTGCAGTCATTATGGATATTGTTTGTTTCAATTCTAAATTTCCATTGCTTGGGTGGCAATGGACCCTCACAGACCCTAAACCAATCCATATCTATCACGAACAGTTATGGAAGGCTAATTACAAAAATCATCTGTATAAAATCTGCAACGGTTTTATTTTACCTATTTATTCCTTTATTTTTTATAAGCCTACTCCGAGGATATCCCCGGAAGCAAAAACAGATTTGATAGCAGTAGGCAGCTAGTTTGGGGAAGAAAAATTCACTTATATAAGGCTTTTTGGTAGCCTTACAAAACCCCATGTCTTTCCCCTGTATGTGACCGATAAATTGTTAGCTCAAGAATTGGCTTGTCAAATAATAGTAGATGGGACATCTAAAACTCTTAGAAATTCCAAGAAACAGGTATGACCTATATTCCCTTTACGATGCGGTGTTTTCACTCTTCATGATTACAAACATGTAGAAGAGGAGGTAGAAAAAATACAAATGTTGAATCTTGCCACAATTCCTAACAGGCAATATGATCCAAGAAAAGTTGCCTATAATGTTCTTGAACAAGCCAAACTTACAAAGTTCGATCATGAAAAGGATGACTTCGATGATCTATTTTCCTTAGCTGAATCACTATTTCAGGTTAAATCATTAGTTAGAATCAAATATCAAGATGAAGGACTAGAAGTGTTTAATACGCTTAGAGAACAGAGGCTGCAAACTATACCTTTAGACCTCTTAGTCACAGCTCCTACAGTCCAGTCATTTGGTCAGGCTGAACAAATAATTACTGATAAGACCTCTAATGTGGAAAAGGTCTCCAAAAAAGAAAAGGAACAAGAACGGGAATAGGAACAGGGAAAAGATAAACAACTCATGGATACAGATACTCAGATTGATCCCAAGCTTCTTGAAGAATGGCAACAGTTTGATTCCATTATAAGCAATACTGAGACCTTACAGGGATTTAGCACACCTGAAGTGACAACTTGTCACAAGACAACAACTAATATTATTCCAACTAAAGGAACCAGCGGCCCACCCATCACTCAAAAGGATATGGAGATAATTCTAGAAAATCCATCTGATGAAATCATCCTACATGTAGAAGAAATAACACCTTTAGATGTCTTCTACAGCCCTAAGCATAATGTTGTAGTAAAAAAGACAAAGGAAAAAGACAAAGTTTGATCAATATTCTCTTTTACCTACACAGATGGAAATGGCTAATGTGGTATGGAGAGAGGAAATTAATCCTTCCGAAGACCTTACAAAACTCTCTCAACATGCCAGGGCATACTCGACAGCTACTATGGATGAAGCATCGGAAGTCAGCAATTTACTCAAATAAAAAGATCAGATAATTGTTTTATTGGAAGCACAAGTATTCGAAAGGCAGCAGAGAATAGAGCAATTAGAGCAGTAGTTAGTAGTGCAACAACAATCAAATAACCAGCTAAATGATCAATTGCTCAAGGAGAAGCAGAGGATAGACCAAAGTACAGTTCAAAAACAAAAAGAATTATCCCTAGCATTGGCCAAGCTGAAGTCAATGAATGAACAATTGAGCAAAATAAAAGATGAGCAAATCACCCAACTGTCACAACAAATATAAAAGTTCAAAGCTTTTCCTCAAGCAGAAGAGTTCAAATCCAAAACTCTCTAGATCAATAAGGAATTGATTAATCAGTTAAAATTACTATGTCATAATATTTCTCTTGCTAAGCCCCTTTGTGAAATTTCTTCATCAATGATTGATAAACCAGTTGATGCAAGGCAAAATTTGGAGCAGGCCGATGAGATATTAACAAACTTTCTTTCTTGGCACAAAACCAATGAAGGACAAGCTGCAAATCTACCTTGAATTCTAGAATCACACAAGGAAATTATTTTCCTAGAATGGAAATCTCAATTGATGAAAGCGGAAAGGGCAACTTCAAGATGTAGATCAGCGATTGGTAATTTGATTGAATTAATTAATGATACTCTTTATCTGTCTAATTTGATTTCAGAATGCACTCCAGGTAAATTTCCATCAGCCAAAGCATTGGAGCAGACATGCAAATAGGAATTAGGAAAGAAGGAGAGATTAATCGCGGGCATCCTAAGTTTAACTTGGGACACCTTTTAGTTCTTCCTTGTTAAACTGCAGAGTCAAAAAGCAGCAATGAAATGTTTAACCGATGCAATCAATTACATGATTCCTGAAATTAATGATGCTACATATTCATCCCAACTGCATTCACGTATGATTCACCCTCCAAAATTGCAACCAATGCTCGCTATATGTCAGCTCAAACCAAAGGATAATCGACCAAAATGGTGAATCATTCTACCAACTGCAAGCATGTCTATTTCAAGGAGATTTTCATGATTTGGTTATACCACATCACAGCATTTTTATTTCATAGTTAGTTAGCTTAGATAATATTTATAGACCCTTTCATGTCTTTAGAAAGGGTCCTCAATTTTTGTATCAAACTTGGATCAGGAGTTGCACTATTGTGCTTCCGATATATATTCTTTTATGAAGACTAGACCTATATTCTGAATTTTAATGAAGAATAATTTGATGAGATATGCACTATTGCTTTTTGTGAGAGTATTTCTAAGTTGAAAGACGGGATCTGAATGCGATTGATATTGGAAGGGATTCAAATTACATATGGTACAATTATCTATGTATTTGCTCCATTCTTTTATATGAATCAGTGTTTATTCAACCTTGCTATCATTTGATATATGTATGTATTTTAATAGAAGTCCTTTTACTTATCACTACTGAATGTTTAAGGAATGTTATTCTTTCAATCGTATTTATGTCAATGATATATGAAGAATAGTGTAATAATGTGTTAATATTACTTTGTTCAACTACTTGAACAAATTAATTATCATATGAATGAATGTTTTTATTTATAAGTGGAGTCATCTATATGCCTATTTGTAAATAATAATTATCAAAAGTTGCACTGAGGTCGAAATTTCTCAGGATAGATTAGTTGTTTATGATTCTGTATTTTAGAATAAATCATCCATCATTATCATTAGATAATAGAAAATCAATCACTTATGCATCCTATTTACAAATCATTGGGAAACTGTTCCATTATATCCAGTTGGAGCCACCACACCGAACGGAAAAGGAGTTGCCTTTAAGGTCCAGACCGAGTGGTTTTCCCCAATGTTGATGCAGTGATTTTTGAGGCATCAACATTTTTGGCGCTAGAAGGAGGGCATGAACTGTGAATGGTGAGAAAACCCAAACCTACAACCCATTCTAAGAGTAAATCTCCCTCCACCTCAACTCTGACTTCTCCTTTTCATGCTGGAACTCCAATCTTCAAACGAGAAGAAGAGAAGACAACTATCACTGCTCAACCCCAACATATCTCAAATAAATTAAGTCCTGAATCTCTTGAAGTATAGTCTCTCATCCATAAATTTCAAGGTTTCTCAATATCACCACAAAAATCTGAGGTATCTCAACGCAATGTGACTTCGCAATTCATTCCTTCTCACCCCCTCACTAGACTTTAGAGCGAAAAGCTTGGTATTGAACCTATTGATCTACCTCTGCCTAAAAGAAAATGGGCAAGGAAAAAAACTGAAGGATCTAATAGTGATACTTTCTCATCATCATCATCCATTTCATCTTCTCTAGTGCAAAGTCAACCATCCACTCCCCGACTCCAGATTGTTGTTCAACAGGGAACTGGAACTTCAACATATGTTTCTCAACCTCCTCAAACCTCAATATCTGCTCCTTCCCAATCATCTAGAACTTCATCGGCACTGTCATCTAGTAGTAGTTCAACAATGGCACAGAATCCATGGAATAATCATGGTGCAGTCACGATGCCTGCACCATTAAACCAATTGCTAGCACATCCTAAAAAATGGTTGGCTAAATTTAATCTAGATGCAGGCATACAGGCCGATGAGCACATTAACAATTTTATGTTGGCAGTTAACTTAAAAGGAGTTACAAAGGAAGATGTCATTGTTAGGCTTTTCCCTTATACCTTACAAGGATCAGCTGTGTCTTGGTATTTTTCCTTGCCATCAGGATCCATTACTAGTTGGAACATTTTTCAAGAGTAGCTATTCACTAAATACAGTGATGACAGATTTCTAACAACATTAATCAATGATCTTTTGAATCTTAGGATAGAATCTAAAGAACCTATAAAAGAGTTCAATTCATGATTTAATAAACTCTTAAATAAGATTCCAACTGCATCTAAACCTAGTGAGAAAATCAGAAGCGAATGGTATATAATAGCTTTACCTTCAAATATAGCTATCTTTGTAGATAGAGCTACAAAACCAACTCTAGAAGAAAATATGAAAGAGGCACTTGTTGTAGAAAAATGCATTATTGCTTTAGAAAAGAAGGTTGCTCTTAAAGACATAAAATCTAAAAAAGTCTCTTTCAAAGATGATTCAAAGAAGAAAATGGCTAAAGATCCATATGATATGGAAGGTCTTCAAAAGTTCTCAAGACTATGTCAAACGAAATGGTAGAAATCAAGAAGCAAGTAGCTAAGACTTCAACAAAAAGACCTTTTATAAACTTTAAGAAACCTGAATCAGAGCCACCAAATGCTATATCCAATGCAGACTCAGATCTTGAAGAGGAAGAAGAAGAAGAAACAGTCTTATCATCTGTAGAACTAGAAGAAGGGGTAATTGTGGAATGTCATGGAATGTAGGACTTTATTTTGCCTAATTCTGATACAGAAAATGAACAGGAAGCTTTCCCTATAACTACCAGGAGTAACGGTACTCCTGAACCTATTCAAATAACTCGAAAGAAAAGGAATACGGGTACTCCTACAAAAGAGAAAACTCCCACAAAGAAATCCACAGTGATACCTTCCCGAAATCAGCCATTAGCTTCAAATCCACCTCCAACATCTAAAACATTAGCAGTTATAGATTCTATGGACTACAACATTATTAAAGACATGAAGAAAATAGATGCAAATATCACTATATTTGAGCTTAGTAAACTCAAACATCAACAAAAATTGTTGCTTAAGGAGTTAGATGTTGTACCTTCTTCTCCTCTTTTGAATGTTGTATTGTCCAAAGTTGCCAATGAAATAGGTAAACCACCTCCTGGTAGAGTAGAAGCTACTAACGTTGTCTTAATCGGAGATAGATCGATTCCCATACTCCTCCTTTTCTCTTAACCTATGAGATCTATAATAGAAATCTACACAACTGTTTGATTGGCTCAAGGGATTCCTCAAATATAATGCCAGCTTCATTTTGTTCCAAACTGAACATTGAACCCCAAAAGTCTGCAATTCATATTGTCTAGTTGGATAGAACTAAAGTCCAGGTTTTAGCAGAAATCAACTCAATTACTATTAGGTTATCAGCTGATCCAAGAGTGGTTCAGAGAATTGATATTTTAATCGCTGATATACCTAAATTCTATGGTTTGATTTTGAGTAGAGACTAGTCTAAGAAACTTCATGGTTATATTTCCACTGATTGGTCTCATATGTGGCTACCTTATAAAGGAAAGCCAAATCAAATAAAGATTGATCAAGAGAAACATATGACCCATACTGTTACTGAGTTCGAACAAGAAAATAAACCAATAACATTCAATAACAGCATTTTGAGGAATTACTCATCTGAATCATTCTTTGGCAATTTTACTGCTCAACCATCACCCTTCTAAGTTAATAATTTCACATCTCAAATCGAAAATTTTTCTCAAACAGATACATCAAGGTGTGTTAAAATTGCTAAGGAAACTGTAAATAAAACTATAGATAAATCTTTGTTTCGGTCATTATATTTTGATGGGTCTAAATCTAGTGAAGGTGCAGGAGCAAGATATATTTTAGTTAGTCCCGAGGGAGAAAAGACTATGTTATCATGTAGGTTGGAATTTGAATGCACAAACAATACAACTGAATATGAAGCCTTAATTCAAGGACTTTACAAAGTAGTTGGTCTTAAAGTTCAATATTTGAAAGTGTTCGGTGATTCAGAAATTGTTATAAGACAAGTCAAAAATACTATTCATTGCCTTTCTAGTCACCTTAAACACTATCAGTCCTTGGTACAAGACCTAATATCTCAATTTTTGGCATTCAATATTTCTCCCATCCCTAGATCCCATAATGCAACAACAAACTTACTAGCTAATGTTACTTCTAAGCTCCTTCCATCTGAAGATTACAGTCCCAATAGATTCTCAGTAGAGTTAATTTTTAGACCATCAATTCCTGATAATGTCAATAACTGGCAAGTGTTCAATCCCGATGATGACATTTTAAATTCCTTAACTTCTGACAAATCCTATGATGATCAAATTATTAATGAAAGTGACCATGACCTTCAAAAGAAGGAAAATCTTGAAGAAAACTCAATACCTAAACCAGTGGTCAAGCTTGAAGATCTTTATGACATCAAAGATAGGTTTAAACAAGTTACTAATTCAAGGCTCCAAAGTTCTACTTTGAGATTTGAATTGATAAACCTTGGTATTGAGGAGAATCCACAAAACATCAATTTGGGATTAGGACTTTCTTCAGAAGAAAGAATTGCATTCATTAGATTATTACATAAATATAAAAATGTCTTTGCTTGGGAATATGATGATTTGAAAACATATGATACATCTATCATATAGCATACGATTCCAATGCTTTTTGAACAAAAACCAGTACAACAGAAATTAAGAAAGATTCATCCTAACTTAGAGAGTCAAATAAAAGCTGAATTAAACAAACTCTTGAAAGCTAAGATAATTTTTCCTGTTAGACATTCAAATTGGGTGTCCAATATGGTGCATGTAAGGAAGAAAACTAGTGACATCAGAATTTGTATTGATTTTAGAAATCTTAAAAAAGAAAGTCAGAAGGATAACTTCCATCTACCAACAATGGAGCAAACTCTCCATTCAGTAGTTGGTTCTAAACTGATGTCCTTCTTAGATGGTTTTTCAGGGTATAACCAAATTTTGCTACACCCTGATGACAGACTTAAAACTACTTTCAAAACTAAGTGGGGAACTTATGCCTACCAAAAAATGCCTTTCGGGTTAATCAATGTTGGAGCTACGTTCCAAATAGCGATGGACATAACATTCAAAGGACTGATCAATAAATTAGTAGTTTTCTATTTAGATGATATTATTATGTTCTCTAAGAAAAGATCAAATCATTTGCATGATCTGAAACAAATCTTTGAACACTACAAAAGGTATGGCATTTCACTCAATCCTAAGAAATCATTTTTCGCTCTTGACCAAGGTAAACTCTTGGGCTTCATTGTTTCAAAGGATGGTATTTATATTGATCCAGATAGAATCAAAGAGATTTCTGATATTCCATTCCCTCATAATAAAAAATACATGCAATCATTTTTAGGTCAAATTAACTTTGTAAAAAGATTTGTACCTAATTTTTCACATATTGTTTTATCATTATAAACCATGATTAAGAAAAATTCAGTATTTAAATGGGGGCCTGTAGAAAAAGAGGCATTTGATTCCATCAAATAGTCAATCATAAATTCCCTTGCTTTAAGCACTCCTAATTTTTCAAATCATTTCATGTTATATACTCTTGCATCTGATTCACCTTACGCAACGGTGCTAATGCAAATTAATGATCAAAACTTAGAAGCACCAATCCCATTTTATAGTTCAAACCTTCAAGGCACTGAACTTAATTACTAGGAAGTTGAAAAATAAGCCTTTGTTGTATACAAATCCATTAAACATTACAGACCCTTTCTCTTAAAAGCTCACACTAAAGTTATAGTCCCTTTTTCAGCAGTAAGACAATTACTAGTTCAAAGGGAATTAGGAGAAAAGAGAGCAAATTGGGTCACAACATTATAATAATATGACTTGGAAATTAAACCAGCAAACATCGTCAAAGGCCAAGGTTTTTGTAGGTTGTTCGTAGGAGATTCTAATATTCAAGAACCTGAAGGTACAAAAGAAACTGAAGAAATCAATTAGATAAGTACCACTAATCCTGAATCCCAATATGCAAATCTGATTTTCTATTTGAAAAATGGATATGCTCCTTATAATCTTTCTTATAAAAACAAATGTGCCATAAGACTGAAAGAAAAAAACTTCATAATTGTTGATGATGTATTGTTTAGATGGAATTATGATTCAATTTTGTTAAGATTCTTAGAAAAACCTGAAGCGCAAAAGGTCTTGCAAGAGCTACATGATGGATCAGCAAGAGGACATTTTGGAGCTGATACAACAGCTCACAAAATCATTCATGCTGGGTATTACTGGCCCACCTTGTTCAGAGATACTCATGAATATGTAAGGAAATGCCAAAGTTGTCAAACTACTAGTGGAAGACAAAGGAATTCAGTTTTACCTTTGCAACCAGTCAACATTGAACAACCTTTTGAAAAATGGAGATCGGATATCATTGGAGAAATCATGCCACATTTGTCCAAACAACATAGGTATATTCTCACAGCCACTGATTAATTTACTAAGTGGGTCGAACCAATTCCTTTGAAGACATCAAACTCTAAGGCAATCATTGAATTCATATATCAGTTCATCATTACCAGGTTTGGTGTCCCAAACACTCTTATTTTTTATAATGTATCCTACTTCTCTAGAAATTCTATATTTTAGTTTGCTATCAAAAGGGGATTTAAATTGAAATATTATGTAAACTACTACCCTCAGGGTAATGGTTTAGCAAGAATCCACCAATAAAAATCTCATCAAAATCATTAAGAGAACTATAGAACAGAATCATAAAAATTGGCATAAGTCTTTGATATTTGCATTATGGGTTGACCGAATAACACAAAAGGCTTCAATAGGCACTTCCCCATTTAATCTAGTGTATGAAAAGGAAGTTGTCATAACAGAAAATTTAGTACTTCCATCACTAGCCTTAGTACAGTTTATTGAAGAAACTCCCTCATCTTCTATTCAAGTGAGACATGATCAAATCCTAAAACTAGAAGAAGAAAGGGAGAGAGCTCAAATTATACATGCAAAACATCAACAGATTATTAAGTCATCTTTTGATACAACTTCAACCAGTGCAAAACATTTACATGTTGGTGATCTAGTTTTGAAGTGGGACAAAGCCCATGAAGATAAAGGAAAGCACACTAAGTTCCAAAAAATGTGGCTTGGACCATTCCAAATCAGCGAGAAGATAGGCCCTTCTACATTCATATTGCAAGATCTATCAAGAAAGAGAGATTATCTTCCTGTCAATGGCCTTATCCTGAAAAAATTCTTCAATTGAGGAGGTAACCCCTTCTCCCTTTGTAAATATTCAAATTTCAGCAGGATTTGTGTAAATAAATTAGTTTGTGTAAAATCCTAGGAAATAAAGTTGTGAAAAGCCTTCAATTGGTCTTTGCTATGTTGAAAAATTTACTCAAAAGATAATAGTTTTAATATTTACTTTTATGAAATGGAAGCCTTAAAGGAAAAAGAAAATTCTAGGAAATTAGGTATAATTAGATTCTAAAAACCCCATTTTACTTTTGTGAAATCTTCTCAAAACTTAGAAATACTGTAAATCATTTTAAATTTTTAGAAGCCTAAAAATGGTTGTCAATACAAAATAAAGACTGATTCAATCTTAGCATCTTCAACTCTCACCCTGTCATCCATATTCTCTTAAGGAGAAAATTGTTCATCCCATCCATCAAAGTTTATAATTACTCATAGTGTAATTCTAAAATATAATTGATATAAGAGATAAGGGGTCTTATTACAAGCTTGCTTACCATGATCATAGGGGAATAGTTCAACTGACATTACCACAATTGCATATCAAAACAGGGTAATGGCTTATAATTATAAGACAAGGGGTCTCACCATGAGCCAGCTTGTTCAGTTAAATTACAACCAATGAATGGCATTATCAATAGCTGGCCACCAAACCAGGATAATGGATTTTTATCTTACAAAATAAGGAAAAAAGAAAAATACAATACAAAAAATATGGAAACATATATTTTGGATTCATTCTTTTTAATTATACTCTAAAATGGATGGAACAATGAATGATCAAATGGTTAAAAGGTAACCCTGCTGAGACTATAGATGTTTGCTGGCAGCAGAGGCTCTACCTATGACAAAGGAGTCATTATAAAAGCTAAGTTGGAAAAATCTTTTGTTTTATCATTATCAACCAATTAAGGTTTATTTAAAGCTTAGAATGTATTTAATTTTAAGAAGAGAAAGAAGTAGCAAAAATAGTTATCATTACGTTCAAAATCTGTGATTATCAAGTTATATTAGATTTTCCCTATCAATTAATATTTTCAAATTAAGAATGTTAAAGTATTATATTACTTTCTCATAGACAACTATTTCTCCCAGTGAATCGCCAATTTTTGTGCTAAACAACAACCACCCATTTCTTAAAAAAATATTTACATAAAATTTAAATAAGAAATGGGTCCCTTTAATTCAAGTTAGATAATGTCATGCGGAATGAGTTATATTTGCGGACAAATCTAACCTCCCTAGGAGTCTAAGACTCTCTAATGACAAACAAACCAAACAAGAGC
>APFE030792179.1:0-17402 GCA_000404065.3 Pinus taeda
CGTAATGCATTCATGCAATTTAAAAATTCATCTTATACTCTCCATAGTATATTAATTCTTCTAATTTTAAATAAGCAATGAAATTGGTTTATGGTTAGTGTAACTAAGAGATAAAATTGATTTTTTTATTTGAATTTGGTAATACAATTTCAATCAAAGTTGTAATTTTCTGTTATTTAAAATATATTAATTAGAGTTTAACATATAGAAAAAATGACATTTTCAAGAGAATCTTGTGATAGAATTTCAAGAAAGATTATTATTTGTCTTGTTTAAAATATATTAGCTAGACTATGCTTATATATAATGATATTGATATATTGGTATTTAATAACCATTTTTAATAATTAGTTAAGTACTCTTTATTCTACTATGGTAGAGATATCGTAATGTTATTTTTAACATTTTGATTAAGACAAATTACATAAAAATAAAAATAAAAATAAATAAAACGATTAATGTAATGTAATGTAAACATTTTAACTACATGTATTTATCCCTCTAGGCATTTGGTAGATCTATTAAATATAAATACCAATTAATATCGAATAATTTTAATAATTTTATATTTAATATTTTCCATTATTAAAATAACCTTTATAAACTAGTATACAAGGAAACCATATTTATGCTATAAGGCATTCCCCTCTGAAATCAACTCCCCTCGCTGCATTTTTGTCCTAATCCTGACGGTCATACAATTTTTAGATGATTAAACAATGGTCTTCCATACAATTTCTAAAACATTAAAAAAAATCTACTGTAAGATTACTTAATTAGTTAATTAATAATTTATTTAAATTTGTTTACCACTTTCGTGGTGCCCACGCAAATAGTCAGTCTGGTTTGGTTTGTTGCACGCAAATAGTCAGTCTGGTTTGGTTTGTTGCAGAGGAGTGCATGGGTGAATGCCTTCTTTATTGTGGGAGGAGGGTCGTGTTTCATGTGGTACTAGGAGGGCCACGAGGATGAGGAGGGCTTGTCGTGCTTTTGTAAATAGCTAGTCATGTTTGCTGTAGAGGAATGCAATGACGGATGACTTCTTCGCTATAGGAGGAGGGCCATATTTTTTGCAGCACAGCAGGACCAGGAGGACGGTGAGGGATAGGAGGAAGAATACTTACTTGACATCTCTTTTTTGCATCTGCATCAGAATCGATTATGGCCAAGTTATGATCTAGTAGTTATTAGTTATTAGGTTATGGTATACATTCTACCTTCTAGGTTACTCCTCATCTCTCATTTCATATCACTATTTGAGATTCACAGCCTTCCGTAGATTTGCAACTTTCACATATGGCCTTTGGTAGATTTGCAACCTTCCGTCTCTTAGGTTATTAGGTTAGTTAAAATTCCTGTTAAACTTGTCTTCTTGTTGTCCTATGGTTGTTGCAATGAAATGTCTTCTCCGTTTTCTTCTTCCCGGACTTCTAACCAGTTCTTATGTTGCTCGAAGGTTGATGTGTGTTTTCGGGATGTTTTGTGGTGCCCAAACAATGTTTCTTGGTCCTCAAGTTGAGTACCTTAGTGTTACTATTTGTGTAAATGCAATTTGAAAATGCATAGATGTTTATTTCTAATTGCCACGGAGAAATTTACCCCTTCACTTGCCTGTGTATTTGATGTTATAAGTGAGCATACAAATGTTTTCTCCGTTTTATTCTCGTAAGTCCTCCGACGGGGTCTTATGTTGTTGGAAGGTTGATGCATGTTTCTGGGATTTTTTGTGGTGCCCAAACTAGTTTTCTTAGTCCTCAAGCTGAGTACCTTAGTGTTATTATTTATTTATATGCAATTTCGAAATGCAGAGCTGTTTATTTTTAATTGTCGTGGAGGAATATACTACTTCCCTTGCATGTGTATTAGGTGTTCTAAGTGAGGACAATGGTACCTTTCCTAGATCCTACAGGTTTCCCAACCTTTTTAAGGTTTATCTGGCTGACGATGGTAGTGAGTGTCTGTTGGAATACTGGCTGGTAAACTTAAGGGACTGAATGAGATTGATCCTGAGACCTTTGCGAACTTTCACGGTAGAAGCCATATTTCTTGGTTTTGAAGTTGGTTTTTCTTTTGGGCAATTGCTTCACAAATAGTCCTAAAAGTTGGGTATTATATTGTGTAACACAAACCTCATTCAGCTTAGGTGCCAAGTCTTGTTAAAATTTTCATAACAGGATATGCAAATTTTACATTTAGAAAATTTAAGCTAACAATTAGGAAATTGAAACACTAAATTTCAATCAAAACTGTTGATTTTGAGTACCTTAAACTACAATAACATTACTCTAAAAAATGTATGAATAACAAGTATGCATACATTTGAACTTCCAATATTGCATCTGTATTGAACAACTAAAGGAGGACGAAAAAAACACATAGCAATAGGTCAGATCTTAACACACTCATATTAAATGAGAAATGACTTCTAGCCTAATTTTTGTTTCATAAGAAGATAGACCACGTTTCACGAGATAAAGACATCCTATACATAGTCCATAACTTATAAGTTATAAGAGATAACAGGAAAAAAACACAACAATAGTTTAGATCTTAACGCACTCATATATTGAATAAGTAATGACCTCTAGCCTTATTTTTGTTTTAGAAAAGACAAACCAGGGTTTACAAGATAAAGACATTCGATACACAATTCATAACTTAGAAGTTATAAGAGATGACTCCTAATCATAAGGATAAATCTGTATAGGATAAAGCACCTAACTCCATGAAAAGGGTTGTAAACAATGTCACCTACATAGGACAGTGCAACCTCTCTTAATCTGGAATCCTTCTCTACTATGGTCCTTTCCCAAAGAAAGATTTGTCCCTAAACAAAACTAAAAGAAATAATAATTGGAGAAGAGTCAATGTCTAAATTAAACCATAAATCCATGTTAGATATGGTTCTAAGCTTGGAAAACAATCTTAACTTAAGGGAGACATACATGCATACAACATCTATAAGATGCTTATAACTAACAAAGATATTTTAATGTTGCTGCACATTCACATTAATTATAATTTGTTGCACATATGCCAATACTCTACGGACTTGTGGAGGGTGCAGGTTCCACAGATTTACTGAGACAAAGTAATGCTCAAGGACAAATACCTTAAAAAATGTAAACACTACCATCACTTTTGCACCATGCTGATTTTATTTTGACTACACCTTTAACCCATCTAGACACAAGCCAAGGTTGTTGTTGGGTATGCTTCTCTATTTACGGGATATTGCAGTGTATTGATGTGTTGCTAAAGGATGAACACGTTTAGAGAAATAAAGGTAATATTATAACACTCACTCTTTGTGAGGAAAGTGCTATTCAAGGTACTATCTATTAAGTACCTCAATAGACTTGAATATAAAATCACACACAAGATACAATAAATCAGATAGGAAACCTCTACCTTTATTTTATTATAGCAAAACACCCTTAACGGGGGGAATCACCTTACAAGTGATATTTTTTATGGAAGGAATATTTTAAATCAAGTCTATGTAGTTGCATTTCGACATTAATTATAGGGAGAATTCCATTTATTCAATGATGGGTTATTGTCTTTGCTCCATATCACTACATATCGAAATCTGCAACCTGCATAATTTCAAGAATATCTCATCTAAATTACAAACAATGCACCTTAATTACTTGAATGATATGATATCTTTGTGCATATTTATTTTAATTACATATCATTAAATTACTTCAATGATATGATATTTTTTTTTATCTAGATTGCAATTTTCAAGAGATCTAAGAGCTGCCAATAATGCTAATTATATTAATATTAGTTGGATGTTGAAATCTGCTCAAAATTGATGATTTGAAACTTACACTACTTTTGTTCTTTGTATCATGTGCTCCAAAACATTCTTTTGTTCATAAACTAATTCTGCCACCAGATTTTTCACGAGACTTTTCCAGCATAATATACATTCTCAAATCTATAGCAATAAATTGTCCTAGTGATGCATCCCTTGTTCCCCTGTTTTGAATAATTAAACCTTTCTTACTAATTCCCTTCACAATAGAAGAATTGTGACAAAAATCCACCAATTGTATTACAGAGTTCACTGAAGTTTTGTGAGAATACTTGAAATCGAGTATATGTAGTTCCATGGATCTGCTGAGAAGCAATAATGCTCAAGGAGAAATACCATCAGAAATGTAAACTCAATCAACACTTTTGCACCATCATGATTATGATTTTGACTACACCTTTAACCCATATGCGTATAGGCCAAGGCTATTACTTGATGTGCTTCTTTGTTTAGGTGATATTGCAGTGTATTTCTATGTTACTCAAGGATGAACATGTTTAGAGCAACAAAGGTAAAATTCTAATCCTCACTCTTTGTGAGGAATGTTTTATCCAAGGTACTATCTATTAAGTACCTCAATGTATTTAAATATAAGATCACACACAAGATACAAAGAATTAGATAAGAAACCTCTACCTTTATTTGATTATAACAAAATAGCCTTAAGTTGGCGGCATCACCTTACAACTTGTCTTTTTTATGGAAGGAAAATTTGAAGTCGAGTCTATGTAGTTCCATTTAGGCACTAGTTATAGGGATCATTCCATGTATTCAATCATGGGTGATTGCCTTTGCTCCATATCATTGCATATCGAAATCTGCGACGTGCATAATTTAAAGATTATCTTATCTAAATTACAAAGAATGCATCTTAATGAATTCAATGATATGATATTTTTCTACATATTTATTTTAATAACATATCATTAAATTACTTCAATGATATGGTATTTTTTAATTTAGATTGCAATTTTCAAGAGATTTAACAACTACCAGTAATGTTAGTTATATTAATATTAGTTGGACGTTGATATCTGCTCAAAATTGATGATTTGAAACTTACACTACTTTTGTTCTCTGCTGGTGCCAATATCTTATGCTCCAAAACATTTTTTTGTTCCTGAGTTGATGTTGCCACCAAAACTTTCACAACCCCTTTCCAGCAAAATATGCATTCTCAAATCTATAACAACAAATATCTTAATCATCCATCCCCTGTTACCCTGTTTTAAATAAGTCAACCTTTCTTACTAATTCCCTTCACAACAATATAATTGTGACAAAAATCCACCAGTTGTATTTTGCAATTCACTGAAGTTTTGTGAGGATATCTGAAATCGAGTCTATGTAGTTCCATTTAGTAATTAACCAATTTTCACGGTACACTAATGCATTTTCAAAGCAGACATGCCCATCACCATATTCCAAGGAATCTACTTCTACACTGCGACCGAGAGAAAGATGCACGATGTGTGAAATCTAGGAACCCATTGTCTTTACAAGCTCTCCCCAACGATAAAGTACAAATATTTCCCACATTGTAAATTCATTTTCCTTATTCCAATTTACAAAAGCTGGTAATGTTGTCAAGTTGTGCCAGGAATTTACATTTGTCAGATCCAATGTTAGACCAGGAAGAAAAATTGAAGTGGGTGGAAATTTTAGTTTCTAGGAAAACCCATAAGAATTCTAGGAACCATCATTGGGATGCTTCCCCTGCACACAAAGAAGCCTACCATTAGATATTTTAAATGGAGACTAAGCATGCTTAGAATTGCCATTTTCTTTTTTCCCTCTCAAATTGCTTATGAACCAAATGTGACCTCGATCTGAAAATCCAATAAATCTTGTATCTTTTAGAGGTAAAAAGGTCACAGATTCAAGAATTTTATGTCCCATAGTCTTCTGCTTGAGTTTCAATTCTTTGATTTCATGTTGTCACACTTCACTATCACTTTTTCCATTTCTGTGTAAGGCAGAAGCAAGTAAATTTCTAAAACTATTACTTACTATTGTATTTTGTGTATTTATGTTGAGGCTCACTTGTTTTTTTGAAAGTTTATCAAGTAATGACCTTTAGCTGTAGTTAACTCCACTTTAGCATCCATGTCAAAGTTCATCAACAAACACGTCACTGCAATATAATTCTCCAAAGTTTGAGAGTCACTATTCAGTTCCCTGTCTTTTTTACGTATGCATTTTCAAAATGTTGGGATGTTGTACAATTTCCATTGCTCGTCCATTCTCATTTCAATGAAAACCATTCACGTTTTTTTTCATGTGCCCAAAACTCGAAAATGATAATCAACAGTATACAACCAATAGTGTAAACATAAATTGGAAAGGAATCTCTTTACCTAGAATAAAATTTTCTAACTAATACGAAAGAGCTCGTGCACTCCATGTTGTCAAATTCTTGTAGAACAACTTTACCAGTATCTAATATATTGACGATGCAAAAGTCACCAACGTTCTATCAGATAACTATGTAGTTGTCATTTCGTAAAATCGATGTATTTGTCTTCTCACTTCCAGGAGGATAAATAAACTTTACAAATCTCCAACTAATAGTATGGGAAGAGAGAATTGTTAAAGACTAACGTGTTGGGAAAAAACCTTGTGTGCATTACTTATATGGATCATTCCATGTATTCAATGATCGGTGATTGACTTTTCTCCATATCACTGTATATTGAAATCTGCAACCTACATAATTTCAATATTATCTTATCTAAATTACAAATAGTGCATCTCAATTACTTTAATGATATGATATCTTTGTGCATCTTTATTTTAATTACACATCATTAAATTACTTCAATGATATGGTATTTTTTTATGTAGATTGCAATTATCAAGAGATTTAAGACCTACCAGTAATGCTAATTATATTAATATTAGTTGGATGTTGAAATCTACTCAAAATTGATGATTTGAAACCTACACTAATTATGTTCCTTGCTGATACCAATATCATGTTCTCCAAAACATTTTTTGTTCCTAAGCTGATGCTGCCACTAACATTCTCACAGCCCTTTTCCAGCAAAATATGCTTTCTCAAATCTATAGCAATAAACTATCTTAGTGATCCATCCTATGTTCCCTTGTTTTGAATAAGTCAACATTTCTTACGAATTCCCTTCAAAACAACATAATTATGACAAAAATCCACCATTTGTATTTTGTAGTTCACAAATTTTTTGTGAGGATATTTTAAATAAAGTCTATGTAGTTCCATTTAGTAATTAATCTATTTTTATAATCCCACCTGGCTACACCGATGGTAAAAAGATGACATTGTTTCTTTTATTTGTAATTCAACATCATGGTACCAAAAACATCCTCAACACTCTTTCAATGCTTTGAATACGACTATAGTCATGTGCATTAAAATATTTCATCAAGGTAATAGACTTCTAGAGGTACTAGATACCTCCAAGCATAACGTATTATCAAAATTCAGGTAAATTCCCACTCTTATCACATCCAATCTTTAGTTGAGTATCATAGTATAAAGAAATACCATTAATCAACATTATTTGTTTAGATATTTATGATTGAAGAAGACATTGTTCTAGATATGATCAGTTGACTATTCTCATTAATTTTCACTATGAACTAGGGCTTTTTAGGGTGAGTAGGAATGTGGAAAGCTAGAGAAGCATTGTAAGTTTATTATCAGAATCTAGAGAGGATGCATACGAATTTTTGGATAGAATTCTTCAGAGATTTTGAACATTTGTTATCTATAATTTTGACAACAAAATGTCTGATCATTTAGTTTTTCTGTAAATTTCATATATCAATGAGAAGAACCAAGAACTGAAGCTTGGATAAATCTGTAGACTTCTAAAGCTAAAGCTAAAGCCAAAAAGCTTGAGGTATAGGGAGTGACCCTATAAATATTTGTACACATTTACGAATATTTCCAGAATTTTGGTTGTTTACAACATTTAGAAAAATTGAATAGATATGTCGATATTTATGTCATGGACATAATGCAAACAGTAAATGTTATTGTGAAGGTAAGTTTGCATATATTTGTAAGCATGAACAAATTCATCACTTGAAAAGTACACATCAATGCATATTAACATTTTTCCATTAGAATCTTCAATGATGTTTAATAATTTTTAAAGGAAAAAAATTGAAGTATTTTTTAAGCTTTATCTTTTAAAGAAAATGTAAATTATTTTGAGTTAAAATATTCAATGATATTTAATTATTTTTTTATGGAAAGAAATTGAAGTGTTTTTTAATCTTTATCTTTCGAACAAAATGTAACTTGTACGCTCCACATTCTATGTTGTATCATATATGTAGTCTCTACAATCATCTTATAAGAATGTATTCTTAAAAATTTGTAGCCCTCTCTTTTCCGTTCTATGAAATATTATACGCTTTTCTCTGAAACGTTTTGTATTTTTTGTTTCACATTTTTTTCTTTGAATACTCAGAAAGATATTATTGCATGCAATTTGAAGTTATGATACATATTTCATTTCCTTACAATTAGGTAGAAGTTAAAACCATCAACCATTAATAGTTGAGTGAGCATAGATGACCATCACATCGGAAGCCTAATAAAAGGTATTGTTCATTTCTAATGCTTCCAATCCAGTGTTATTCCATCCAAAAATTGAAGACTTGGAGTTGTTTTATTCTGATTGCGTATTAAATTGGCATAGTTTTATTGAATATTATCATCGGGTGTGTCTGATTGTTTCTATCATGCATAGGTTTCTCAAATTTTCAATAAAATTTACAGTTTTAACTATGTTTGAAAAAGAATGATCATATGGAATTTTTTGTCATAAATCTCTTCATGAAAAACAATGCCACAAATAGGTAGCATATGGAAAAGTAGCATAAATGAAACAAAAATTCATATGTTATGTAGTATTGTGTCCCTCGAACTTGTTCAAAAATTAAAAAAAATAAATCTTAAAATAATATACCATAACATGTTCACATAAACAATATCAATTACACGGATAATGGATTTCATCACTTTATGCCTTACGATGTTTTCTTTGCAAACTCTCATTTCTGTTCTATGAAATAGTATACGTTTTGCTCTGAAACGTCGTGTACCTTTATTTCACAATTTTTTCTTTGAATAGTGAGAAAGATATTATTGCATGCATTTTGAAGTTATGATACATAGTTAATTTCCTTAAACTTAAGTAAAAATTAAAACTATAAACCATTAATAGTTGAGCATGCATAGATGACCATCACGTCACAAGCCTAATAAAAGCTACTACTCATTTCTAATGCTTCCTATCCACTAATTTTCCCTCCAAAAATGAAGATTTGGAGTGGTTTTATTTTGATTTCCTATGCAATCAACATAGTTTTATTGAATAAGGAGCCTCTCTGATTATTTCTAACATGCACAAGTTCCTGAAATTTTCAATTTACATTTTTAACTTTGTTGCACATATCTAATTGTTTCTAACATGTGTAGGTTTTTGAAATTTTCAATTTATATTTTTAAGTTTGTTGCACCTATCTAATTGTTTCTAACATGCGTAGTTTTCTGAAAATTTCAATTTAGAGATTTAACTATGTTTGAAAGAGAATGATCATTTGGAAGTTCTTGTCATAAATATCTTCACTCATTTTGATGTTTAGAAGCCTAGATAAGCACTCAATTACAAACAAATTGAGCATGCTTCCTTCCCCTTCATAAATATTCATGCAGTGTTATAGGAATATTATGAATGTTAAGCATCTTACGTGAGGAAAACCACATTATGAGTTTTGTTTTATATAATACTTATTTGGTTATCTCTACTTTGAGAAAATGACAACAAACCTTAGTGATAATTGTATTTTCTCAATGTCCTATAGATCAACTCATATTCAACCATTACTACAAATTGTTGAACTTGAACCGATTCAACCAATGCAAAGTTCAACTCCATGATATCACACTACCATCTCTAATGCCACACTTATGAAACACCTTATGCTTCCAAAAGATTTTAATGACCTCATAGCAAGAGTCTTGTTGCAAAAGTGTTTTGTTATACATGTTAAAAGTTGGATTACTTCAACTATTAGTCCATCAATGTAAGTTTGCTATAAATTTCTTATTTCACCTTAAAAAAAATTCTCCATAGCAATTCAGACTCTAACAATGACTCCTATTGCAATTATTTACAGTGTAGGTCTATAACGCTAGTAGACTTCGAGATTTCTCCTTCATGTACGCCATTAATTGGTAATAAAAAAATGTAGTATTCTAATCACTTCGGAAGAAGACACTCCCTCCTCACTGAAGCAAGATCGTTCATAAAAAAGGAACTGCCCTCTTCCAACTACTCCAACCCCATCTTTCATGCCAATCCAAATTCCCATCAAAGAACTAAACCCTTACCATTCAAATTGGTGCATAAAAGGATATGTTCAAAGAAAAACAACTCTTCGACAATTTCAGAATCAATACAGACCTAGTAAAGTGTTTGGCTTTGCCCTGTTCGATACAAAAGGTGTAGAAATACATATTACTTGTTTCAAAAATGTCGATGTTTTTTTTTTTTTGACAAAATCCAGCCTGGAGATATCTACATTGTCTCCAAATGGAATGTGAAAATTTCTAATAAGCAATACAACCACTTAAATAATGGCTAGAAAATTTTGTTAAATGCAACATCTACCATAGAGCATGTTGTGAACGAAACAAAACACAAGCCAACCGTGCAATTCAATATAAAATCAATCAATGATATCATACCAACAAACATCAACTCCATTGCTTATGTGCTTAGTATTACCATGGACATTTCCATTGTGTGCACCATACATAGAAAAGATGGCTCTGAAGTTACTAAACAAACAGTACAACTTCAAGACATGTCTCGGTATAAGATGGATACGATCTTTTGGGAAGTAAGCTTTGATGCCATATCACAAGAAATATCTTCCTCATGTGCTACAAGAATTAATCTCATCATTGCAATCAAGTCTGCCCCTGTTCGAAAATTTAATGGAAAAAAGGTTGGCACTACAAAGAGATCCATTATTCTCCTAGATCCTTACATTCAAGGGGCCCATACACTAAATTCATGGTTTAAAAAAGAAGGTTCCACTGCAACTTGTACATCTTTGACAACAAGATATTCAACTCCTTTTGGACATCAACAAAAAAAATAACAATTGCTGATATTTACAATATGGATTCCATAGAGAAACTAACATTCTTCCAACTACAGGGCACAATAAAAAAAAATGGATGGACAACTTTTACTATATTTCTTGCCCATTCATCATTTATGGGATAAATTCATGAAAAAACTTATTCAACAAAATACGGGCATGTGGTTTTGCCCAAAACGAAATACTTGAATAACTGACTATGATCACATATACCTACTTAAGATTGACATACAAGATCACACTGGTGAGTTAGCTTCAATTTTTTCTTTTGAAGACACAACATGTACAATTCTTGGGATTAGTGCCAAGCACATATATTTTCTATCCTCAGATAGAGATATAATGAAGGAAATTGTCTCCAAAGCACTATGCAGAGATCACATCTTCACACTATTAGTGAAGAAAAAAACATTTAAAGGAATACCACAATTGAAATGTGTTATCATGAAAGAAGAAATCTTGCATTTCACAATAGAATGCAACAAAATCCTTCGAGCAATTGATAATATGTCGATATCGTAGATAGATATTGTAAAATGTATTTTCCACTTCTTGATAGTTTTTATAATCTTATTTTATAAGTACAATTTTACACCATATACTATTGTATGCCTTCTCGCAGACATTCTTTTCCTCTTATTCTTTTTAGCAATTGAGGTAACTTGATGCATTACACATGAAATTATCTACATGTATGAATGAAAATTACTTAAATGTTCTTTAAAACACATTATTCAAATAATAAATTCACATAAGGCTATTCGAAACATAAATTTCTTTCTTCTCTTTCGCTTTTATACAATAACATGGTTGTTCTCTTTGCAAATAACATTCGTGTTTCCCCTCTCTTACCTATAGATACCATAACATATGAAATGCCTTCTTCTTGTAATGATGAATGTGTCCGAATATGCTATGTATCAAATAAAGAATGAATAAATGCATTCCAACGTCAGCTTTATCAAGAAAAAAAGGTGTCACAAAATGCAAGAAAAAAAAAAAATAAGAAGGAAAAGAAACATTTATCATCCGAAATGTATGGTGAAAATTCACATTTTCCATCAAGCCTCCCTGTATTTACCATTTCCCGCCCCGAAAACAATCCTCCTTTCAAATTATCAAACTTTCTATCTGTTGAGGAAACCTCTCAAGCAAATACATCCATAACTCATTCCCCTAACCCCTCCATTGCACATGCTTTCAATAACGTTCACACTAATGAAGCACGTCGAGAATTTTGTGCAAATATTGATAAAATTGCACCTAAATGTCCATGCTCCATTTGTCTTGAACCATATCCTAGAATACATATCTGCAATTTGAACTAAATGTATTGCTTCTCTAGATGCATATCTGAAACAAAAGGTCACTGCTTCTCATTATCAAACAACATGGACCCTAGTCCTCAACCAGTCATCCTTGCATCTCTTTCACAAATATAAGAAATTCTAAATGCTAGGGTAAACCCTATGCTCCAGGTAACACATGCACGTGCTGGCCAATATAAATACAATGGTCGCACAATTTTTTTTCCAAAAGACATTACAAAAATTACAAGCTTGTTGCCATGATGTGTTGAAGACTTGGATATTCTAATTGTCACCCATCATAGTAATGACAATCGCTGTTATGATTGCATTTTCAGTAGACATCATTCTCTCACTACATTAGAATATAAATTAGAAAATCATCCATACTATAAGAATGCTTGTATTGATAACAACACACTTGCATCATTACAAGCAATCCCAACTGATGTCTCCTCCTCCCTTCGCCATTCCAATACCATAGAAATAATTTTCCACCTTTCTCGTGAACCACCACTTGACCCCCATTGAAGGTTTCAGAAACCCACACCTTCACCACACATCATCATTCATACCCATTATTCCCAATACAAATACAAAAATGCAAGAAATATGCGCTTATTTACATGCCTACAACCACCATTCTGATACTGCAATTGAATTGCCACCAATTGACATATCCCTAATCAATGAATAGAACAAATAAGGTCTACTCTATTTGGATTTTCCCACCCTTTTCCCCATAGGATATGTAATGCAAAATGAACCAAGAATGAAAGCAGGGTAGTTACATGAATACACACTTCATATGATACGTTACTATGATAACATATACGACAAACACCCACACTTTCGTTATTACATATACAATCTCATGATGTGACATTGTAGTTAAGCAACAACCTCTATTTTTGTAAAAGAGTACATCACAAATAACTTTCCAACATCTATTCAAGATTTGGACATCCGATTAAAACAATTTCCAAACAAGCAGTTGAGAGAACAAGTCATGCGATTTGCTTTTTCTTTATGTGGCACAAAATATTTTTAGCCCAAAGCTAAAAATAAACTACCGTACAATATATCTCAGCTCGGTTGCCTGAAATTCTTCTTCGCATTAAGTGAAGCTGATACAAAATGGCATGAAATTCATGTAGCCATGCTCAGATGTCAAAGTTATGATATAGAAAAACAACAATAATGGAGAAAAGATAACATTATTTATAACCCACATTTAACATCACTATATATGCACCATAGATTCACAACATTTCATGAAGTTATCTTAGAGAAACATTTGCAGACAAAAGACTACTAGTACAACTACACATTATACCGCATTTCTTTCGTAACTCTATAAACATCAAACCTTACAAAAATGCATACTTAACAGGTATGAATGGAAATATAGAGGATCTGCACATATCCATGGTTTCCTTTGGATAGAAAATGCACCTGATATGGAAAGCCTCAACTGGGAAGACACAGAAGCAGTTGATATTGCTAAGCAATTCTTCGATAAATATATTTCAGCTTGGAACCCTCGCATTCCTTCTCTTTCAAACCAACCAATTATTCACACAAATTCAGAAGAACCTATTCTATTATCCATGCTACATATTTTTAGAACCAATCCTCTCAATTATTATGAACAACTTATCAAATTTCATTGAATGTCACACAAAATGCATCAAAAGCACATGCTTAAGAAAGAAAGGATTCTCATTTGAATGTCTATATAAAGAGCCATGGGAATTACATCCAAAATCACCCTTATTCATTGATTCCAATGGCCAAAAAACATAGACCCCTACTCGGGACAATGATCGACTAAATACCCATAACCCTACCATCTCATCTATTTAGTGTGCAAATATTGACTACCAACCAGTACTCTCCATACATGCTATACAGAAATATATTGTAGAATATGCATCTAAGGTAGAAAAAAATATGAAAGCTTCCACCACATGCTATGTATAATTGTCCTCACTTCACACAATACTGACACACCACATCTGCATTTCAAAAATTCCTTACAGAAACCCTGGTTGATCGTGACATTGGAGCACAAGAAACTTACCATATGCTACAAAAATTACCATTAGGATTATGTAGTCGACCATTCTTTTCTTTAAATGTAAGCCAAAAAATTTATATGTGTCTTCCACAAACTAAAACCACCTCTTCTACATCACCGAACATCATAGATACATATATCCAACATCCATCTTCCCTAGAAGCCACATCACTTATAGAAGTAACAAGAGATTGGTTATATGATCCTCATCACAAGACAAACAAATGGAAACTTAGACCTACAAAAAAATTATTCGGGTCATACCACACTACTCCTCCATGTCATCCACAATGGAACCTTGTTATGTTGACTTTTGTTGAGTTAAACTTATGTTATACAAACCCTTTCACCATATTGTACAAGATATAGGAGATTATGCGGAAGAATTAATCACAAACTAGCAAACATTTCATGCTTTGTACAAAACTTGGCATATACACCGCACTCTATCTGATATTGAATCTGTTGCAAATGATAACTCAACTATTCATGAAACTAATCCTCCAGAGATAATGGAAATACATGAATGGGAATTAATCTCCAAATTACACCCTACAAATGAATTCCTCATAAATGACCTTGACATTCTTGGCCTTTGTGGCTTTAATGACAGGCATAACTTGAACCATACCACTATCCCATTAGATCTACAAAATAATGGCATTCAATTCCTTGAGAATAGTCACTTTGTCCAATGCATTCTTAGAACACATAAACATATCCTAACAACCCTTACTACATTATCTCGAATGTAAAAGAAACTCTAAATATTATTTATAATCATTTCTCTAAGAAGTATATGTTAGCTGCTCCAAGAATTATAATAGAAGGCATTGTTGGTACAGGAAAATCCCTCCTTATAGATTGCATCAAAGAAATTCTCATAACCCTTGCAAGCCCAGAAACTTCACTAATTATGCTTCTCACCCCTACAGGCATTGTAGCCTTCAACATACAAGCATCGGAAATACATTTTGCCCTCTATCTTCCTATAAAGGATCTTACGCCCTTAGAAGGAAATGCTCATGCAAAATTCCAATAAGAACTTAAGCATATCAGGTACATACCAATCGATGAAATGAGCTTCATTAGGACAAAGCTTGTCATCCATATTGACAAATGTCTTTGAGAGCCATTTCCGTTGCAAAGAAATACTCCTTTTGGTGGGTGTTTCATTATAGTAGTTGGTCATCTCAACCGGTTACCGTTTGTCAAACACCTTCCTCTATATGTAGGCACAAGCCATGGAAGTGCATTGTGGAACGCATTCAACACACTGATCAAATTGGACAAAATATTTCATCAAAACTGGGACAACATTGCTCATGTTACTTTCAGAAACAACCTCCAGAACATTAGAAATGAAAATCCAAAAATTTACAATTACAAGATACCCATGTCATGCATAAAATCCTTCTTATCAGAAGATGAAATACATTCTTTCCACTATTCAATGCATTTATTTCCAACCAATGTTCAAACAATGGTCCATAATAAGAAAATGATAAAATCTCTAAACACTCTTGTCATAAGATCCATTGCTGAAGACGATAAAATAAATTCCATCACCTAATTAGGAGATAAGAAACTTGAGAGAAATTTGTTTCTATGCAAGGACCAGAAAGTGCTGCTAACTTCCAACCTTCGGGTTTCATTTGGACTTATTAATGGTTCCCTCGGAGAAATAATATCTATCTTCTACAAAGAATCAATTGCACCTCCACAACTTCCAACATTTTTTATCGTAGCTTTTCCCAAATACATCAGACCTCCTTGGGATGAAATAAATCCCACTCACTTGACTATTCTAACAATAAAAATAAATGGAATTACACAAATTCCACTAAATATGGCTTGGGTATTAACCATACATAAATCTCAAGGTATGGCACTACCAAAAGCAATAATTGACATTGGAAAAACTGAACTTCAAGGTCTGACATTCAAAACAATTTCAAGAGTCCCTTATCTACAAGATCTCCATATTTTCCCCACATTCAGTTTCTATCATTACAATAAAATGAAATACAACAAAAACATTGCTCGTATAAAACATGCAGAAGAAATTCTTCGTACAATGAGAGCTCCAGACAATCTAGTCCAATCCATACATTAAAATCACCAAAAGGTTTTCTAAATTTATTAAGATCAATCTATTTCATAACATACCTTTCACATCTTTGGACAATAATCAAATTTAATCATTATTGATGCATGGCTGCAAATATTACAATTTCATTATTTTTGTTGTTTACTTCTAAAATTTTCTTTCTTTTGCAACACGACACATGGACTCAGAAATAGCACAACTATGTAACTACTATGACAAAATTGAAGCATAAATACTTACATTGCAAAATATACAAAACATATTTCTACCGGTACCAAATCTAGAAGTACCATTATACCACCTCCTTCTAGCTATACAATTATTACTACAAATAAAATCTACTCTAAAACACATAATCCACATTCATCAATGTGACAGAATGCAAAAAATATAGGTGGACTTGAAATCGAGAAATATGCATCTCCATCTACACATAAATCTTCAATAATGTTCGATATGCCATCCTTCCCCTTGCATTTTAGACTAACAATATTTAAATCCCTGTGACAAAAGTAAATTCATTTCCATTCATTCCAAATTTATTTTAGAGAAAACCACATGAAAACTATTACTAATAACTTTCCACAATTAATTTACATATTACAAATTTTAACAAAATATAAATTTTGCAAGTTCATTGGTTCTTCTTCAAGTCCTCGATGTCTCCAACAAGTTTTGATGCATTTTCAAATATGCAATGAGAACCACAATGTTCTTAACAATGTTATATTTCTTCTTTCACCTGTTCCATTACAATGTACTACTTGTATTCTTCAATTAAAACTTGGAAAAGAATCTTTGAAGATCAAGAGGCATTCTTCATTACAAACATTTTACTATTCGTAAATTCCACCTGATCTATATCACTTAGCTTCATCTTCCACTGCTACATGCAATCTTCTTTATTAATTATTA